>SJYV01047657.1:101259-111323 GCA_006410875.1 Neotragus pygmaeus | reverse complement strand
ATAGTCAATAAAGCAGAAATAGATGTTTTTCTGGAACTCTCTTGCTTTTTCCATGATCCAGCAGATGTTGGCAATTTGATCTCTGGTTCCTCTGCCTTTTCTAAAACCAGCTTGAACATCAGGGAGTTCACGGTTCACGTATTGCTGAAGCCTGGCTTGGAGAATTTTGAGCATTACTTTACTAGCATGTGAGATGAGTGCAATTGTGCGGTAGTTTGAGCTTTCTTTGGCATTGCCTTTCTTTGGGATTGGCATGAAAACTGACCTTTTCCAGTCCTGTGGCCACTGCTGAATTTTCCAAATTTGCTGGCATATTGAGTGCAGCACTTTCACTTTCACCTTCTTTAGGATTATATAACAATAATGTATCCTGCCTGAAGACAGTCTCTGGATTAAACCTTCTGGCTAATCCTATTATCTTAAAATGTAAATTATGGGAGTAGGTCTGTTGAGGTCTTTACAACATCCAGACATTCTTTTGATTCATTGGAGAGTATATAACTCCACTGCTAACGCTAGCAAGGGGGTACTCTTTCTACCCTCTTCTGATGCCTATGTCAGAAGTTTTCTCTATCTCCTTTATACTTTAATAAAACTTTATTACACGAAGCTCTGAGTGATCAAGCCTCGTCTCTGGCCCCAGATTGAATTCTGGAGGCCAAGAGTCCTGGCATCTTTTCTGTGGTTCAGCAACAACCTTTCAATAGTAGGAGACTTGAACACCCCTATAGATAATCAAAACAGAAAATTAATAAGGAAACACAAGTCTTAAATGATACACTAGATGAGATGGATCTCACTGATATTTTCAGGACATTCCATCCAAATGCAGAAGAATACACCTTCTTCTCAAGTGCACATGGAACATTCTTCAGGACAGACCACATCTTGGGTCATAAATCAAGCCTCAGTAAATTTAAGAAAATTGAAATCATATCAAGCATCTTCTCTGAACATAATGTTATAAGACTAGATATCAATTACAAGAAAAAAACTGTAAGAAATACAGACACATGGTGATTAAACAACACATTTCTAAATAACTAACAGGTTACTGAAGAAATCAAAATGGAAATAAAAAAATTCTAGAAACAAATGACAATCAAAACATGACAACTTAAAACCTATGGGATGCCGCAAAAGCAGTTCTAAGAGGAAAGTTTATAGCAATACAATCCTACCTCAAGAAACAAGGAAAACATCGAACAGACAACCTAACTTTACACGTAAAACAAGTGGAAAAAGAAGAACCTCCCCCATAATAAGTAGAAGGAAGGAAATCATAAGAATCCATGCAGAAATAAATGAAAAATAAATGAAAGAAATAAGAGTAAAGATTAATAAAACTAAAAGCTGGTTCTTTGAGAAGATAAACAAAATTGACAAACCTTTATCCAGACTCATCAAGAAAAAAAGAGACAAGAATCAAATCAACAAAATTAGAAACGAAAAAGGAGAGATTACAATGGGCAATGCCAAAATACAAAGGATTATTGGACACTATTATGAACAACTATACAGCAATAAAATGGATAACCTGGAAGAAATGGATAGATTCTTAGAAAAGTTAAATATTCCAATACTGAACCAGGAAGAAATAGAAATTATGAACAACCCAATTACAAGCACTGAAATTGAAGCTGTGATCAAAAGTCTCCCAAAAAACAGAAGATCAGGACCAGAATGCTTTACAGGATAACTGTATCAAACATTTAGAGAAGAGCTAATGCCTATCCTTCTAAAACTCTTTCAAAAAATTGCAGAGGAAGGAATACTTCCAATCTCATTCTATGAGGCCTCCATCACCCTGATACCAAAACCAGACGAAGACAACACAAAGAAAGAAAACTACAGGCCAATATCACTGATGAACGTAGATGCAAAAATCCTCAACAAAATTTTAGCAGACAGAATTCAGCAACACATCAAAAATCTCATACACCATGATCAAGTTGGGTTTATTCCAGGGATGCAAGGATTCTTCAGTTCAGTTCAGTTCAATCGCTCAATTGCGTCTGACTCTTTGAGACCCCATAAATCGCAGCACNGCTGGAGGACTTGTTAAAAAGAATCCTCTGGGTGGGCCCCATCCCAGTAGTTTCTGATTCGATAAATCTATGACCTGAAAATTTATATTTTTAACAAGCTCAGCTTGGTTGCAGGTACACTGCCTCTGAGCTACTTGCTCTAAAGGTTTCTGTTGTTGGTTTTTTTTTTTTCCACTGTTGGTTTTTTAAATCCATTATCCTAGTGACAGATAACTGGGCCGTTGCCAGATTCTGGATATAATGAATAATGCTGTTATAAACATTCTCGTAGAAGTCTTTTTACGATCATGTGCTTTCATGGGTTGAAAACCTGCATGTGGAATTGTTGAATCACAGGGTAGGTGCATGTTTAGTTCTAAATGAAACCACTAGCCTTTGCCAGAGTGATCGTACATGTTACACTCTCACCAGCAGTGTGTGAGGGCTCTGGTTCCTTGACACCCTTGCCAACATTTGGTGTTGTCCCTCTTTTCAACTTTAGTCATTCTGCTAGTGGATGTGGAGGGGTATTGTTAAAGAAAAAATTATTAATGACACATGTTGAAGAAGATTTTATTCAAGGAGGACTGCTCTGATGATATTTTGCAGTGGTGGAGAGAGATTGGGCTCAAGTCTGAATACAGCAAGGAAAATTGGGAATTGATAGCATTCTTTGGCATTGCCTTTCTTTGGGATTGGAATGACAACTGACCTTTTCCAGTCCTGTGCTGAGTTTTCCAGATTTGCTGGCATATGAGTGCAGCACTTTCACAGCATCCTTTTTTAGGATTTGAAATAGCTCAACTGGAATTCCATCACCTCCATTAGCTTCGTTCGTAGTGATACTTCCTAAGGCCCACTTGACTTCACATTCCGGGACGTCTGGCTCTAGGTTGATGATCACACCATCATGATTATCTGGGTCTTAAAGGTCTTTTTTGTATAGTTCTTCTGTGTATTCTTGCCACCTCTTCTTCATATCTTCTGCTTCTGTTAGGTCCGTACCATTTCTGTCCTTTAGTATGCCCATCTTTGCATGAAATGTTCCCTTGGTATCTCTAATTTTCATGAATAGATCTCTAGTCTTTTCCATTCTATTGTTTTCCTCTATTTCTTTGCATTGATCACTGAGGAAGGCTTTCTTATCTCTCCTTGCTATTCTTTGGAACTCTCCATTCAGATGGGTATATCTTTCCTTTTCTCCTTTGCCTTTAGCTTTTCTTCTTCTCTCAGCTATTTGTAAGGCCTCCTCAGACAACCATTTTACTTTTTTGCTTTTTTTTTTCTTGCAGACGGTCTTGATCACTGCCTCCTGTACAGTGTCACGAACCTCCATCCATAGTTCTTCAGGAACTCTGTCTATCAGATTTGTTTGTCATGTCCACTGTATAGTCATAAGGGATTTGATTTAAGTCATACTTGAATGGTCTAGTGCTGGGGTCCAGCCCCCGCAGGATCCAGGGAAACCCGAAGGAGGAACAGTGTCGGTGATTGCAATTGATTTAGAGAGAGAGATAGATAAGAATGTTGTAGATAAGAAAATAGAGGAGAGAAAGAGGCTGATATTTTTTGGTTTACATAGAAAGCCAATAAAATTCTGAGACAAGAAGTTTGCCCTGTTCACGGAGGCCACAGGTGCCCTCCTGGTCTCGCGAGGGAGTGAAGACACAGAACGTCTTCCCGTTTAGGTCTTAGAAACCTGGGCAGTAAGTGAATTGCAGGGAGCCCCTATGCTCCAAGGGATCAGCCTATAAAAAAAGGGGGAGAGGGAGAGAGAGAGAAAGAAAGAGAGAGAGAAGAAAAAACACATACCAAGCTTCTTTGGTGAGCGAGGCCCAAAAGCTTTATTTTTCAAAAGGTGCTTTTATACCTTGCCTTATACATAGAGAGAAATGAAAGATGCAAGGTCATACAGAGTCAGCCGAAACATTCCAACAGTTTTGCTGTTATCGAAACCAGGATTTTTCTGCTTACTTTTTCCACAAATGATATTGTATATAGTATCTTCTGGCCTTGGAGGCCTGTGAACATTTTATGACCCTCTTTTGATAAAGGCTGCTCAACCAGAAAACTTATTTTCCCTCAAAGTGTTTTTTCTTTATATTTAGGCTTTCCGTGCCTCTCACAGTTGGGAGGCTGTAAATAATCACATCCGTAGCTGTTAAGAGTCTGGATATACCTGCCAAGCAAGCTAGAATGCTAACAGAGGGGGTTTGATTTGAAATATTCCTCTCACGTCCAGGAGACTTATTAGCTATAGCCCTAAGTTGATTTTTTTCCAGAGAAAGGTGGTCAGGGTTAGCCCCCTGTTAATGTCAGAGGAGTTGGTGAAAGTCATGTAGTAGTAAAACAGACAGATTCTGGTTTGGGGGTAGATGCTCAAGAAAGCCTAGGGAGCCCCTTGAGTTCTGAAGCCTTGCTTAACAGTTCTCTTCCACATGAACTTTGTCATGGGTGGGATCTCCTGTGGTGGCTCCCGGCAGTCTAGTGGTTTTCCCCACTTTCTTCAATTTAAGTCTGAATTTGGCAATAAGGAGTTCATGATCTGAGCCAGTCAGCTCCCAGTCTTATTTTTGCTGATTGTATAGTGCTTCTCCATCTTTGGCTGCAAAGAATATCATCAATATGACTTTAGTGTTGACCACCTGGTGATGTCCATGTGTAGAGTCTTCTCTTGTGTTGTGGGAAGAGGATGTTTGCTATGACCAGTGTGTTCTCTTGGCAAAACTCTGTTAGCCTTTACCCTGCTTCATTCTGTACTTCAAGATCAAATTTGCCTGTTACTCCAGGTATCTCTTGACTTCCTGCTTTTGCATTGCAGTCCCCTAAAATGAAAAGGACATCTTTTTTGGGTGTTAGTTTTAGAAGTTGTAGGTCTTCACAGAACCGTTCAACTTCAGCTTCTTCAGCATTACTGGTTTGGGCATAGTCTTGGATTACTGTGATATTGAATGGTTTGCCTTGGAAACGAACAGAGATCATTCTCTCGTTTTTGAGATTGCATCCAATACTGCATTTTGGACACTTTTGTTGACTATGATGGCTACTCCATTTCTTCTAAGGGATTCTTGCCTACAGTAGTAGATATAATGGTCATCTGAGTTAAATTCACCCATTCCAGTCCATTTTAGTTCACTGATTCCTAAAATGTTGATGTTCACTCTTGCCATCTCCTGTTTGACCACTTCCAATTTACCTTGATTCATGGACCTAATATTCCAGGTTCCTAAGCAATATTGTTCTTTACAGACTTTACTCCCATCACCAGTCACGTCTACAACTGGGTGTTGTTTTTGCTTTGGCTCTGTCTCTTCATTCTTTCTGTAGTTATTTCTCCATTGTTTTCCAGTAGCATATTGGGCACCTACTGACCTGGGGAGTTCATCTTTCAGTGTCTTATCTTTTTGCCTTTTCATACTGCAAAGTGGACACAGAAGTACAAAAGTCAAGGCCTGATTGGGAAGAGGATTCAGAGGAGCATAATTAAAGTTTCATTAAGTAGAGTCTCTTGGACAGCAGAGATCGAATCAGTCAATCCTAAAGGAGATCAACTCTGAATGTTCATTGGAAGTACCGATGTTGAAGCTGAAACTCTAGTACTTTGGCTACCTAATGTGAAGAGCTGACTCATTGGAAAAGACCCTGATGCTGGGAAAGATTGAAGGCAGGAGGGAAAGGGGACAACAGAGGATGCGATAGTTGGATAGCATCACTGACTTAGTGGACATGAGTTTGAGCAAACTCCGGGAGATAGTGACGGACAGGGAAATCTGGCATGCTGCAGTCCATGGGGTCGCAAAGAGCTGGACACGACTGAGCAACTGAACGACAACAATAGAGTCTCTGTCAATGTTGCATTGTAGAATATTTGCTTCTAAATTGACAGAAGCGGTCTCTACTTGATTTCAACATCTATTTAACTACTATATATATAAATACATGTACAGTGTGTGTGCGCAGATGTGTTTGACTTTTCAAAAAAGTAGTTGTGGTGAAATCTTGGTGCGTGCGTGCTAAGTCACTTCAGTCGTGCCCAACTCTTTGTCACCCTGTGGACTATTGCCCTCCAGGCTCCACTGTTTATCTGATTCTCTAGGCAAGAATATTGGAGGGGGTTGCCTTGCCCTTTTCCAGGGGATCTTCCTGACCTAGGGATCAAACCCGAATCTCCTGCATTGACAGGTGGGTTCCTTACGACTTACCACCACCGGGAAGCCCAGAAGCTTGATATTAAGTGTTTTGTTTTAATTCTTAATAATGTCTAACTTCTTATTATAAAAATTTTCAAATATACAGAAAAATTGATACTATTTGTATGCCTTCCACCTAATTTCCCTGACTCCCATAAACTGTTCAAGGATAAATCTTAAAAGATAATAAGATCATGACTCATACAGATATAAAATGAGCACCTGTCAAAGATTTTATTTGACTGATGAACCCTGTACTTCAGATAAGTACTCAACATGCCATACATTTATAGTCAGATAAGAATGTGGAAATAGGTTTGCAAATGGATGCAAACTGGTCAATAGTCATAGAGTGATAGTTAGTTGCACTTTACTAGATACAATCTGCATATCTGTGGACAGAAATTATTTGCATTACTGTCAGTTTTCTGCAAATTAACTTGTATCTCTACAGAGTTGTGAGATAGTCTAGTCTCACAACTAGACTGGAGATAACCTAGTAGAGATAACCCAATAATGGATCATCCAGCCAGGACACAAGTTTTCCTTGGGGGTTGTGTCTGTATTTTTACATGGTGTGCGTGTGTGTGTGTGTGTGTGTTTATGTGTGTATGAGACTATATGTATATGACTATTTTTTTCCCCTGGATTTGGAAAGAAGATGAAGTTACTTTGACAGTTAACCACTAAACAATAAAGCATGCATCTCTTAAGAATAACATTCTACATAAAGACAATAAAAGTCACATCTAAGAAGATTAATAATCAGATAATCACGATGGTATGATCACTCACCTAGTGATCAGACATCCTGGAGTGCCAAGTCGAGTAGCCCTTAGAAAGCATCACTACGAACAAAGCTAGTGGAGGTGATGGAATTCCAGTTGTGCTATTTCAGATCTTAAAAGATGATGCTGTGAAAGTGCTGCACTCAATATGTCAGCAAATCTGGAAAACTCAACAGTGGCCACAGAACTGGAAAAGGTCAGTTTTCATTCCAATCCCAAAGAAAGGCAACGCCAAAGAAAGTTCAAACTACCGCACAGTTGCACTCATTGCACACACTAGCAAAGTAATGCTCAGAATTCTCCAAGCCAGGCTTCAATAATATGTGAACCGTGAACTTCCAGATGTTCAAGCTGGATTTAGAAAAGGCAGAGGAACTGGAGATCAAGTTGCCAACATCTGTTGGATCATGGAAAAAGCAGAGAGTTCCAGAAAAACATCTACTTCTGTTTTATTGACTATGCCAAAACCTTTGACTGTGTTAGTTCAGTTCAGTCACTCAGTCGTGTCTGACTCTTTGCGACCTGGTGAACAGCAGCACGCCAGGCCTCCCTGTCCATCACCAACTCCCAGAGTCCACCCAAACCCATGTCCATTGAGTCGGTGATGCCATCCAACCATCTTATCCTCTGTCATCCCCTTCTCCTCTTGCCCTCAATCTTTCCCAGAATCAGCATCTTTTCAAATGAGTCAGTTCTTTGCATCAGGTGGCCAAAGTATTGGAGCTTCAGCTTCAACATCAGTCCTTCCAATCACAACAAACTGGATAATTCTGAAGGAGATGGGAATACCAGACCACCTGACCTGCCTCTTGAGAAATCTGTATGCAGGTCAGGAAGCAACAGTTAAAACTGGACATGGAACAACAGACTGGTTCCAAATAGGGAAAGGAGTACTTCAAGACTGTGTATTGTCACCCTGCTTATTAAACTTCTATGCAGAGTACATCATGAGAAACGCTGGGCTGGGTGAAGCACAAACTGGAATCAAGATTGCCAGGAGAAATATCAATAACGTCAGATATGCAGATGACACCACTCTTATGGCAGAAAGTGAAGAAGAACTAAAAGCCTCTTGATGAAAGTGAAAGAGCAGAGTGAAAAAGTGGCTTAAAATTCAACATTCAGAAAACAAAGATCATGGCATCTGGTCCCATGACTTCATGGCAGACAGATTGGGAAACAGTGGAAACAGTGAGAGACTTTATTTTCTTAGGCTCCAAAATCCCTACAGATGGTGATGGCAGCCGTGAAATTAAAAGATACTTGCTCCCCGGAGGATAAGCTATGACCAACCTAGACAGAGTATTAAAAAGCAGAGACATTACTTTGCCAACAAAAGTCTGTCTAGTCAAAACTATAATTTTTCCAGTACATATATGGATGTGAGAGTTGGACTGTAAAGGAAGTTGAGTGCCAAAGAATTGACGCTTTTGAACTGTGATGTTGGAGAAGACTCTTGAGAGTCCCTTGGACTGCAAGGAGATCAAACCAGTCCATCCTAAGGGAAATCAGTCCTGAATATTCGTTGGAAGGACTGATTTGTAGCTGAAGCTCCAATACTTTTGTCACATGATGCGAAGAGCTGACTCATTTGAAAACACCCTGATGCTAGGAAAGATTGAACGTGAGAGAAGAAGGGGACATGAGTTTGAGTAAACTCCAGGAGTTGGTGATGGATAGGGAGGCCTGGTGTGCTGCAGTCCATGGGATTGCAAAGAGCTGGACACAACTGAGCAACTGAACTAAGAAGATTAAAAATAATTCTTTAATACCATCTAATATTCACATTTGTTTTTCAGTTTCCCCAATTTCTCAAGATTCTTTTTATATCTTTCTGGTATGTTTTGAATCTGGAGCCAATCAAAAATCCTTTATTTCAAGTTGTTTAAAATTTTTGAAGAGCTAATCCTTTGGGATTAAATTTTCTGATGACTAATCCTGATGACCTTTCTTGTAACATTTCATGTAGCAGTGTTTCTGAAACAGATGCTTTCCGATGTCATCCTCCTCTGAAGAGAGCCAAATCGCTTTCATTAATATGATCACAAACTGTGTCCTTTGCCCTCAAGGGAAATGAACCTATGGGCTTTTTGCCGTTTACACAAGAGAAAACTGTCTTTAACTGTAGGGCTGTTAATACCTTTTGTGTTGTAGCCAGTTGGTAGCTGCCTTGCCTAGCTGCCAAAAGGAGAGATTAACTAGAACAGAATAGTCTCTTGCTTTGAAATAAAAAGGAGACATGGAAATTCAAGATAAAATGAAAGGCCAGGGAAAGGGGATATGCTTTAGCATCTCTATATTGAAGCTGAACTTTCCTTCCTTTCTTCCTTACTCCCTTCCTTCCTAATTCTGACTTGAGAGCTATACAGTGTTAGAGTTCTTCATGATTTAGGTAACTTTCTTTTTAAATAGTTACCCTCAATTTTCCTATATTTAAAGTGAGAATTTTGATACAATTTTAAAAAAGAATTTATTTATAATTCTTGTTTTATAGACACTATGCAGTTGTGACTGCTTTTCTTAACTCTGTCCCAAAGACTAAATTTCTAATTTTTCTAATGTTTGGAGGCCCCCAAGACCACTCTTAGGTTCACTGATTCACTACTAGTTCAGTTCAGTTCGGTTCAGTCACTCAGTCGTGTCCAACTCTTTGCGACCCCATGGACCGCAGCACACCAGGCCTCCCTGTCCATCACCAACTGCCAGAGTTTATTCAAACTCATGCCCATTGAGTCGGTGATGCCATCCAACCATCTCATCCTCTGTCATCCCCTTCTCCTCCTGCCTTCAATCTTTCCTAGCCTCAGGGTCTTTTCAAATGAGTCAGCTCTTCGCACCAGGTGGCCAAAGTATTGGAGTTTCAGCTTCAACATCAGTCCTTCCAGTGAATATTCAGGACTGATTTCCTTTAGGATGGACTGGTTGGATCTCCTTGCAGTCCAAGGGACTCTCAAGAGTCTTCCCCAACACCACAGTTCAAAAGCATCAGTTCTTTGGTGCTCTGCTTTCTTTATAGTCCAGCTCTCACATCCATACATGACTACTGGAAAAACCATAGC
>SJYV01047657.1:59453-99914 GCA_006410875.1 Neotragus pygmaeus | reverse complement strand
TTCTTTGGTGCTCTGCTTTCTTTATAGTCCAGCTCTCACATCCATACATGACTACTGGAAAAACCATAGCTTTGACTAGAGGGACCTTTGTTGGCAAAGTAATGTCTCTGCTTTTTAATATGCTGTCTAGGTTGGTCATAACATTCCTTCCAAGGAGTAAGCATCTTTTAATTTCATGGCCGCAGTCACCATCTGCAGTGATTTTGGAGCTCCCAAAATAAAGCCTGTCACTGTTTCCCCGTCTATTTGCCATGAAGTGATGGGACCAGATGCCATGATCTTAGTTTTCTGAATGATGAGCTTTAAGCCAGCTTTTTCACTCTCCTCTTTCACTTTCATCAAGAGGCTCTTTAGTTTCTCTTTACTTTCTACCGTAAGGGTGGTGTCATCTGCATATCTGACGTTATTGATATTTCTCCCAGCAATCTTGATTCCAGGTTGGGCTTCACCCAGCCCAGCGTTTCTCGTGATGTACTCTGCATAGAAGTTAAATAAGCAGGGTGAAAATATACAGCCTTGAAGTACTCCTTTCCCTATTTGGAACCAGTCTATTGTTCCATGTCCAGTTCTAACTGTTGCTTCCTGACCTGCATACAGATTTCTCAAGAGGCAAGTCACGTGGTCTGGTATTCCCATCTCTTTCAGAATTTTCCACAGTTTGTTGTGATCCACACATTCAAATGCTTTGGCATATTCAGTGAAGAAGAAATAGATTTTTTTTCTGGAACTCTCTTGGTTTTTCTATGATCCAGCAGATGTTGGCAATTTTATCTCTGGTTCCTCTGTGTTTTCTAAATCCAGCTTGAACATCTGGAAGTTCACAGTTCACATATTGTTGAAGCCTGGCTTGGAGAATTTTGAGCAGTGCTAATGTTACCTGAAAACTGGGTTTCCCTCTTGGTGGATGTTGAGCCAAAAGACACAGCCAAATCAAAGACTGGAAGCAGGAAATATTGATGAATAAAAATAGGGAGGACACTGGGGAATCTTTCCCAAGGGAGTATCTCCCTTAACAGCAAAGCTGGGAAAGTTTTAAGCTAGGGTACATGCATATTCATGATTAGGCTTGAGTCCAGGCTTTAGTTGACTAAAGTCAGAAGGATCAGTAAAGGTCAGCATGGTCAGCCTTTGGTTTCAGTAGATACGGTGGTTGAGGCCTTGGTTACTCCTTACCATTAAGAGAGAACTAGGAGATTTCACAGCGGATGTGCTCTCTTTGCTACTGTTATTCTTCTTGCCTGATGGTTTCTGCATTCTTTGGTCTCTTAAGATCATTGATTACTAAGACCTGTTCAAGGGCAAGTATTGTGGCCAGGCTTAGATCCCAGAATGGCTTTGGCTTAGGCCAAAAATGGCTTCTCTTATGTCAGGAAAGTCATGTCTGATTTCTTTTCTCTGGGGACCTCAACCTTTTCTGCTTACACCAAGATTCAGAGTACACAGAATATAGCTGTACTCAAGGTGATGATTTATTATAGCAAAAGGCCTGAAAGCAAATCAGCCAAGGGAGAAGGCTCATGGGGTGAAGTCTGCGGGAAACTAGGACAAGTTTCTAAGAGTCTTCTCCCAGTGGAGTCACAGAGAAGGAGTTTAATTTCTCTGGTATCAAACTGTGACCACACATGCAGAACTGCCAGGGAAGCCCGTTAGAGACTTGTTGCTCTTGGTTTTTAGTGTGCCTGGTCACTAAAACCAGCACCCTCTTTTTAGAAAAATTCCAGGCTCCCGGAAGAAAAACAGCTACTCAGCATAAACTACCTTGCTGATACAGTTTGGGCTCAGTGAGCCAGTCTCATCAACTCTGGGAATGGTGGGAACCCTGGCATGTTCTAGGCTCCCAGACTCCAGTGAGGATCTATCTTTGAAGGAGGCCTTCCTAAGGATAGCAGTCTCAGGCCTGCTATGATAACTGTTTTATATACAACTAGCTTCTTTCCTTTCCTTCTGCTATGCAAATCAGAACATTGAAAGAATGCTTATATCTTCCCAGTGACAAAATTACTCAGATTTATATAACACTGGCAGATGACATGCAGAGAAGGGGAAGCAGAAAAGGATGTTGCACGCTTTGGCGACTACTTTCATTTTCTCATCCTCAGATGACTAGTTTTTAATTTCTGTATTAATCCACTACTATTTGTTTAAAAAACTGTAGCCTTATTGCTAGTCCTATTTTGAAAGTTGTACTCTGAAAATCATACTTTGTGCTTTGAAGTGATTGGATTGTTTTCTCTTAAAAAATACACCAGTTCCTAAAAACAACCCACAGAATGGGAGCAGGACAGGGAACTTGTTTCTAGAATACATAAAGATTTATTACAGTTCATTGATAAAAGACAAATAACCCAGTTTAAAAAATAAAGAAAGATCTGAATAGACATTTCTCCAAACAATATCTACAAGTGTCCAATAAACCTGTGAAAAGATGCTTAATATCATTAGCCATCAGGTAAAGGCATTCAAAACTATAGTGACTTACTGCTTCACA
This sequence comes from Neotragus pygmaeus, assembly GCA_006410875.1. NCBI lineage: Eukaryota > Metazoa > Chordata > Mammalia > Artiodactyla > Bovidae > Neotragus > Neotragus pygmaeus. The sequence continues at coordinate 97,426 of SJYV01047657.1, read as the reverse complement.
AACACTAGGATGGCTATGATAAAAAACACATAATAGCATGTTGCCGAGGATATGAGGAAACTGGAACCCTCATATGCTGCTGATGGGAATATAAAATGGTATGACTGCTGTGGAAAAGTCTGGCAGTTCCTCACATGATTACACATTAATATATGATCCAGCAGTTTCACTCCTAGTGATGCCCAAAACTCGGCCTCAGGGCACTAGGGCCAAATCAAATCTCAGAGGCAGAGTTTTGGGTGAAGTAGAAAATAATGCTGGGCTGGATGAATTACAAACTGGAATCAAGTTTGCTGGGACAAATATCATCAACCTCAGAAATGTAGAGGATAACACTCTAATGGCAGCTAGTGAAGAGGAATTGAAGAGCCACTTGAAGAGGGTGAAAGAAAGGCGTGAAAAAGCTGGCTTAAAACTCAACATTCAAAAGATCATGGCATCTGGTGCCATCACTTCATGGCAAAAAGATGGGGAAAAAGTGGAAACAGTGGAAACAGATTTTATTTTCTTGAGCTCCAAAATCACTGTGGATCATGGGGTGACTGTGGCCATGAAATTAAAAGACGCTTAGTCCTTGGAAAAGCTATGACAAACCTGGAAAGTGTAGTAAAAAGCAGAAACATCATATTGCTGACAAAGGGCCATATAGTCAAAGCTATGGTTTTCCCAGAAGTCATGTATGGATATGAGAGTTGGGCCATAAAGACTGAGTGCCAAAGAATTGATGCTTTTAAATTGTGTTGGAGAAGACTCTTGAGAGTCCCTTGGACAGCAAGGAGATTGGTTGAGTTCGGTTCAGTAGCTCAGTCATGTCTGAATCTTTGAGACCCCATGGACTGCAGCACACCAGGCTGCCCTGTCCATCACCAACTCCTGGAGCTTGCTCAAACTCATGTCCGTTGAGTCGGTGATGCCATCCAACCNTTCTTGCCACCTTTTCTTAATGTCTTCTGCTTCTCTTAGGTCCATACCATTTCTGTCCTTTATTGAGCCCATCTTTGCATGATATGGTTCCCTTGGTATCTCTAATTTTCTTGAAGAGATCTCTAGTCTTTTCCATCCTGTTGTTTTCCTCTATTTCTTTGCATTGATCACTGAGGAAGGCTTTCTTATCTCTCTTTGCTGTTCTTTGGAATTCTGCATTCAAATAGGTATGTCTTTCTTTTCTCCTTTGCCTTTAACTTCTCTTCTTTTCTCTGGTAGGAGATCAGTGAATCCTAAAGGAAATTAATCCCGAATATTCATTGAAAGGACTGATGCTAAAGCCGAAACTCCAATCCTTTGGCCACCTGGTGTGAAGAACTAGCTCATTGTTAAACAGCCTGATGCTGGGAAAGATTGAAGGCAGGAGGAGAAGGGGATGACAGAAGATGAGATGGTTGGATGGCATTACCAACTCAATTGACATGAGTTTGAGCAAGCTTCAGGAGTTGGTGAAGGCCAGGGAAGGCTGGCGTGCTGCAGTTCATGGGGTTGCAAAGAGTCGGACACGACTGAGTGACTGAACTGAACTGAACTGAGACAGCACCAGGACCCTGTCCCAGGCTGCACCGTCCTTTCCTGGCTAACACTCCCTTGTCTCCACATCCCCTCCCTTTCCTGATTAGCAACTGTTTGAATCTGCCCTTTGGAAATCAGGGAAGATCATGGAGGCTGATGTCTGTTACCTACAAACAAGGAATGGGTAAGGGGTGCTGGCAGAGAAAGGCTCCTCTGCCCAGGAGGCTCAAAGGGTCCTTTTCAATTTCATGTGTGCATGCATGCTAAGACACTTCAGTTGTGTCTGACTTTTTGTGACCCTATGGACTAGGGCCCACCAGGCTCCTCTGTCCATGGGATTCTCCGGGCAAGAATACTGCAGTGGGTTTCCAGTTCATACTCCAGGGGATCTTCCCAACCCAGGGACTGAATGCGTATCTCATGTCTCCTGCATTGGCAGGGAGGTTCTTTACCACTAGCGCCACCTGGGAAGTTTCACTGCTGCTGCTGCTGCTAAGTTGCTTCAGTCCTGTCCAACTCTGCGACCCCAGAGACGGCAGCCCACCAGGCTTCCCCATCCCTGGGATTCTCCAGGCAAGAACATTGGAGTGGGTTGCCATTTCCTTCTCCAACACATGAAAGTGAAAAGTGAAAGTGAAGTCGCTCAGTCGTGTCCGACTCCTAGCGACCCCATGGACTGCAGCCTACCAGGCTCCTCCGTCCATGGGATTTTCCAGGCAAGAGTACTGGAGTGGGGTGCCATTNATTGGAGTGGGTTGCCATTTCCTTCTCCAACACATGAAAGTGAAAAGTGAAAGTGAAGTCGCTCAGTCGTGTCCGACTCCTAGCGACCCCATGGACTGCAGCCTACCAGGCTCCTCCGTCCATGGGATTTTCCAGGCAAGAGTACTGGAGTGGGGTGCCATTTCACTAGGTATATACATATGAAAACATATATCCATCCAAAAACTTGGACAAGAATATTCATAGCAGCATTATTCATAATAGCCAAAAAGTAGAAGCAACCTAAATGCTCATCAACTGATTCCATTTATATAAAATATTCAGAATAGTTAAATGGATTGTGAAGGAAAGTAGATTAGTGATTGACAGAGGCTGGAAGGATTGGGGGTGATTGCTTAGGGGTGTGGGGTTTCTTTTTGGAGTAGTGAAAGTGTTCTAAAATTGATTATGGTGATGATATGTAGCTCTGTGAATATAGTAAAAACCTCTGAATAATACACTTTCAATGGGTACATTGAATGGTATGTGAATTATATCTTGATAAAGCTGTTGGAAAGACGTGTCCATTCTTAAGAGAAAATAAAGTGAATTACTTGTTCATTATCATGAACAGCTGATCTGAAATACTCTTGTATTTATTAAAATTTATAATGTATATTTTCAGACACAAGTCAGTTACTAACTTCATTGGACTATCACTTGTTCATTCTGAAGAGGAGTGATTAGGAAACCAGAAGAGAAATGAGACTATGTTGGGAATGGTTTAAGCAATTTCTTCTTTGCAGGTATGACATACCTGTGTTTCTGTCAGGTGTCTTACTTTAGAAATAAACCTCGGTTTTCGTCACCTGATTTCTGGCTGCTTATGTTGCCCAGATGGTGACTGATGGTGGGACTTCCCTAAGAAGTTCTTGGCTGGAAGCTTTGCCTCCTGGAGGTCATAAGTGTCAGAATGCTCATCCATTAGCCTCTGAATATTATTAAGTCACATGGATGTGAATTGATTTGTGTTTAGGTACAGGAAGTGAGTTTTCCTCCTACTTGCTTTTTGTTTTATTCAGAATTCATCGGTTCACTTGAACTATAACAGTATATTATATAAAAAACGAAACAACAACCCCCCAGTATATGGTACACAAATCTTTGTATGTAATGATCTTCCTGACATATGTTTCTTGCCTTTTTTTTTCAATCTTGTTCAGCATATACCAGGGAAGGCATGACTGGCAATGCAGTCTGTGTTCCGCTGAGTCTGCTGCTTTGCATTAGTCCCATATCAGTGTCTGGCAGGGAGAAAGAATCCCGAGGAGTCTGGGACAACTTTCTTACTCCTCATGAGACAATCTCACAGTGACTTAAGGCTGTTTTTTGAAGTATTGTAAATTCTTAGCCAGATAATCCCTCAAACTCATGTTCAAAGGCAAATACCAAAGCATATCCTGAAACCAAATATAAACGGATTTTAGATTGGCTGCCGTTTTAGCTGATACACATCACTGCTCCCCTCATCTTGATTCTTGCACACTTGTCGAAGGAGCTAGAAGCTCTAACTTCAGTGGGTGTTTCAGAAATATTAAATAATGCATTTTTTATATTTCCCAAGATGGTTANTGGATCAATATATTATATAGGTAAGTGGTCAGACACTTAGTATGGCTCTGTTTCGTATTACTTTTTAAATTAAAACAAGAAAATACTAACTTTAAGTTTTAGATGTACTATTTATTTTCGTACTATTTTTACTTTTTAGATATGCAGAAGTTCCCATTGCGAATGAAGGATAATGATCTTCTTGTAACTGAACTTTATCATGATTCCTCAAATGATGCTATTACTGCTCTGAGTGTTTACCTCACACCCAAAACAAGTTAGTGCATATCAAAATTATTATAAACTATTGATGTTGTTTTATGTATGTTTATTCATTGGTTTATTCTAATACTAATCTGATTCCTTTGTTTTGGTAAGCTGCAGTGCTAGGATTTCATCTCTTTTAGTCTGAAGTTGATGTTTGGTTTTAGATTGAGGTCAAACATGACCAGTAAACATACTCTGGGGTAGAAAATTAGAACTTTTCTTCTTCTGAATTGTATTGTTAACTTTTGTGATAATAATAATTAAAATTATTTTTAAAACATACCTGCACATTTACCTTCCTATGATTGCTGATTTCATTTTGAAATTAAGAGCTTTATCTTTTTAACAACAACAACAACAACAGAAGCTTTTAGACTATTAATCTCTATTGATCTCTATTGGAAGATGAGCTTATTTCTCTGGGAAATTTCAAATTTAAGTTTTGGAAAATATCAGTACCCATAACTTCTCTTTCAGAGGCCATTGCAGTGAAATTAACAAACTAGTTCTGTGAATTATTAAGAATTTTTGTATTCTAGAGTGAAGGAGAAACATAAATGGGGAACTGAAAANATGAACAGCTGATCTGAAATACTCTTGTATTTATTAAAATTTATAATGTATATTTTCAGACACAAGTCAGTTACTAACTTCATTGGACTATCACTTGTTCATTCTGAAGAGGAGTGATTAGGAAACCAGAAGAGAAATGAGACTATGTTGGGAATGGTTTAAGCAATTTCTTCTTTGCAGGTATGACATACCTGTGTTTCTGTCAGGTGTCTTACTTTAGAAATAAACCTCGGTTTTCGTCACCTGATTTCTGGCTGCTTATGTTGCCCAGATGGTGACTGATGGTGGGACTTCCCTAAGAAGTTCTTGGCTGGAAGCTTTGCCTCCTGGGGGTCATAAGTGTCAGAATGCTCATCCATTAGCCTCTGAATATTATTAAGTCACATGGATGTGAATTGATTTGTGTTTAGGTACAGGAAGTGAGTTTTCCTCCTACTTGCTTTTTGTTTTATTCAGAATTCATCGGTTCACTTGAACTATAACAGTATATTATATAAAAAACGAAACAACAACCCCCCAGTATATGGTACACAAATCTTTGTATGTAATGATCTTCCTGACATATGTTTCTTGCCTTTTTTTTTCAATCTTGTTCAGCATATACCAGGGAAGGCATGACTGGCAATGCAGTCTGTGTTCCGCTGAGTCTGCTGCTTTGCATTAGTCCCATATCAGTGTCTGGCAGGGAGAAAGAATCCCGAGGAGTCTGGGACAACTTTCTTACTCCTCATGAGACAATCTCACAGTGACTTAAGGCTGTTTTTTGAAGTATTGTAAATTCTTAGCCAGATAATCCCTCAAACTCATGTTCAAAGGCAAATACCAAAGCATATCCTGAAACCAAATATAAACGGATTTTAGATTGGCTGCCGTTTTAGCTGATACACATCACTGCTCCCCTCATCTTGATTCTTGCACACTTGTCGAAGGAGCTAGAAGCTCTAACTTCAGTGGGTGTTTCAGAAATATTAAATAATGCATTTTTTATATTTCCCAAGATGGTTAGATAGCATCACTGACTCAGTGGACATGAATTTGAGCAAACTGTGGGAGATAGTGAAGGACAGGAAAACCTGGCGTGCTGCAGTCCATGGGGTCACAAAGAGTTGGACATAACTTAGTAACTGAACAGCAGCCACGAAAGGACATTATTCTGTATCTTGTAATCTCAGCAAGGAGTGGCCTCACAAAGCAAGGATGGCTGTGAAGGTGAAACCCTGTGTCCCGCTGGTCAGTCCCCTCCGGCACTACCATGCTCTTTTACATCATGCTGTGGTCTTCAGAGGAGAGTGGTCATCTCATTTCCTTTGTGACTTGACTTTCTGAGATTCTCCGTTTTATGGGAGAGTTGCTGTGTGACACAGGTCTAATGACCAGATGTGCTGTTTCTTTGGTGTCTCCACGATCAATATTCTTGTAAATCCCTTCAGGAATTTTAATACTGTTCAATCTATATTTAAATTATTAAATCTGACAGTAAGAAGTAGGACCCTGGGGAGAAATTGAGTATTTGAGAATCACTAGTTAACGAACACCTGGACAGCTTCATAGAGCAGGCAAAAACAGATCTTTCAAGCAAAGGGGATCTGTCTTTATCTCCGAGTAGCTGGTGTCGGGATGCCAAACCACAGAACCGCCATTAGTTTGGATATTATAGATTAGTTTACTGGAGAAGTGGGTTGTGATGTTAATGTGGTTCAGATCATTCTTCCTGTCCTCGTCCCATACCTGTCATCCTGCAGAGCTCCTGCATGCAGTCATATCATGCTGTTAGGCTCAAAGCCACACCAAGGAACTCTAGCCAGTAGGCATTTGTGGCAAGAGGGAACAAAAAGGTGATGAAAGTCTTAACCTGTTTTTGTTTTCTCTCTCCCATCTGCTACATCCTTACCAGGCAAAAGTAGAAGAAAAGATCCAAGAGGTCTTCAGTTCTTACAAGTTCAACCACCTTGTACCAAGGTAAGCTGTGGTTAGCAGTCTGAGTGGATCTGGGAAATACCATCTCCGTGGGAGCCTTTCTTCTCTCCTCCTTGAGCTTGTCCAACCTTGGGGTGTTGTAGCTATGAGGTTGGTGTTTCCTCTCCTTGTGGCTCCCTGAAGATGCTCCTGACCCCAGCTCCTGCCACCATTAAAATACTGACTGGAAGAGTTGTGTACTTGAGCTGAGCCATCAGGTGTTACGTGGGGATCCCCCTGAGGGCCTGAACTCTGAGCTCTGAAGATGGAGAGAGAGAAAAAGTTTGTGATCCTGTAGCTTAGTTCTGACCCGCTGCACTGGTGTTCAGAACTCTCAAGTTTTTCTCTTTCATGTAACACTTTGAAACAGATGTTGAGTCAGGGGGATGGCAAAGGATGGATTCCTTTAGTGTATGTTATGACTTGACTGGGGAAATGTGGGGTGTTGGAGCCTCTCCTAGCCTGGCCCTTGTTGGTGGCTGTGCAGCAGATTCTCGGGGCCACACTTTAAGTGAGAAAGACAATGCCTTTTGTTTTCCTTGGTGCTTAGCAAGTTGAAGCCTTCTAAGCTCTTTTGAGGCAGAAATTCCAGAAAGGGGATTATAAACAGAAACTTATCAATTTGAACCTTCATTTTCTCTCCCCCCCCCCCAGTTTTGCAATGTATCACACTAGAATTTCATAAACGCATTTCTCTTCTAATCACAGATTGCTTCTCTGAAATCACTCTGTGCGATCTTTCCTCATCAGTAGTTCAATTTGTGTTTGCTCATCGTTTTATATTGATGTTACAGTACTTTTCCTAGACAATCTCTGAATATAGAGTAGTTGGGCCACTGGCTGGTTCTCTCTGGGTGGGAAGCTTATGGGTCTAAAGTCTGGCCCGATCTTGTTCACGTCTCCCAACTTCCTGACACCTCCTCACACATTGACTCCTGGCAAGTCAGTCTCTGGGTCCTTTTACTTATTGGAGCATTACAAATATTTCTAGCCTCAGTTAACTTTGTGTCTTTGTTTTTTGTCCCTATTTCCCTAAAAAAGAAATTTAGCTAGAAAACTCTGATTCGCCAAGACAGAAAGAGAGTCAGAAAAAGGCAAAGCCAGGTGGAAAAATTCTCTTCATCTTCCTTCCCTGGGGAAGGAAAGCATCAGCTAAGCAGAGAAGTCTTTTTCCAAACTGCTAACCTAAATCTCTGCATTAACCCAAAGCCCCGACTTCAGAAAAAGAATTATGGCTCTTGTCATGAGTGGCAACTGGAGCTTAGCAAATGACACTGTTTATGTAAACAGCTCAGGGAGAAGGAGCCCTCTGGCCAGTACAGGCTGTTTTCCCGGAGGTGGTGGGGCTTGGTAATGCTGTGGGGCACGGTGGCTTCAGGAGGGGTTTGTGGTTAGAGTTGCACTGGGGTGGCTCACCTGTTGTTCTCTGAGTCTCTGTCCACTGTAGACATATGTCCTCTGTGTTCCCAGAGGACCTTTGATCATTTGACATTCCCTTGTCACCCACCATAAGAGTAGAGGCTTTGGGCTTTCCTTTTATTCCTACTGAGATGGGAGGGAGATTGGGAGGTTATAATCTGAGAAGCTGTGTTTGGGGAGTGGTAGTGGAGGACAGTAAAGGAGGGAAGTCCCTTGATTCATAGGTCTTTAGGTCAGATGTGGGTAGAAAACAAAAAGTGTTCCTCCTTTGTGGAAATAGAATACATCAGGACTCTGGGTTTATTTCAGGAATCTGACATTTCCCATTTTATCATTGTTGCCTATGAAAATGAGTGTTTTAAAGGATGCTAAATAGCATCTTATGTCACAGCATGCTAATTTATACAGAGACATTACACACTGTGGGTGAATAACAGAATGTAACTCAGCTTATCAATATAAGGCTGGGGCCAAACATCTTCACCGTAGAATGAATTTCTGGGACATAAGAAGAGATATGAAAATTTAATCAGCATTTTAAATTACTGTCACAGTTACAATATTTAACATTTCATCAGTCAAATTTAAAAATGTTGGTATTATATTGCAGGAACAAACTTCCTTGTTAGCTAAAGTGAATATTCAGATGTTAGCGATTAATCTAGGTGACACAGCTCGTTTGTGTCTCTGAGGTCATGATGTTGATTGGATGTGATAGAAACACACACATACTCCCGAGACCACTGACCATGCCCTGGTCCAGGGATGTCAGGAATGATGCTGAGGAGGCATCCGTCTAGTCAGCCTTTCAGAGCCACTGCCAAGTAGATTTGGCTGAAATTCAAGGCTGAAGCTGAATGTTGTTACATCCTACCATTTTTGCCTCATCCCAGAAATGGTTTTCCTTGCTCTCAGACTGTGAAACATGCATCTTCTCTGGAGTGAGGTGGTCCATCCCAAGAAGCCTTTGGACCATGCTTTGAACAGTTTTGTTTATCAGCATCCTGCTTTCCCATAAAAGTTAATTTTTCCTTCCCTCTGGTTAGTCATTCTCACTGTTTCACATGCTTATGGATTTACCTTCTTCCATGTATTAATATATTAGCTTTAGTAACAAACCAGTCTGAGTCAGACATAGGCATACGTATGTCCCCTCCCTCTTGAACCTAGCTCCCACCCCACCACCCCCGGCTGACTCTTAACAGTGTCTTACCCTGTCTTCCTGCTTTGTCTATCTTCCCACTTAACTGTTTTCATCAGTCCAGTTTGTAAATACATACCGAGTACCTAGTGAGGGCAGATAATTTTTCTAAAGCCATGATTGTAGTTATTTTTTTCTCAGCTGAAAATCTTCAGAGGTTTCTTGTGCTGGTTTTTTAATTGAGGTATAACTGACCTAACATTATATTTATTTCAGGTGTGCAACGTAATGATTCAGTATTTGTATATACTGCAGTATGGTCACCACCCTAAGTCCAGTTAACATTCAGCACCATGTGAAATTGAAAGTCACTCAGTTGTATCCGACTCTTGGCAACCCAATGGACTGTAGCCCACCAGGCTCCTCTGTCCATGAAATTCTCCAGGCAAGAATACTGGCCTGGCTAGCCATTTCCTTCTTGATTTTCCTGACCTAGGGATTGAACCCAGGTCTCCTGCACTGCAGGCAGATTCTCTACCATCTGAGCCACCAGGGAAGCCCATTCAGCACTATAGGTACTCACAAATTCTTTTTCTTATGATGAGAAGTTCCAACGTCCTCTCTGGTAGCTGCTTTCAAATATGCAATGCAGTATTATTATTTAAATTTAAAAAACCCTTTATCTTATATTGGAGTATAGCTGATTAACCATGTAGTGATAGTTTCAGGTACACAGCAGGGCAACTCAGCCGCACATACGCATGTATCCATTCTCCCCCAGACTCCCCTCCCATTCAGGCTGCCACATAAAGCAATACAGTATTATTAACTAAGGCCACCATGCTGCACGTTACTTCTTCATGACTTACTCATTTTATAATAGAACTTTGTACCTTTTGACCCCCGTCACCCATTTCACTGCCATCCCCTTCCACCTCCCACCTTAGGCAGCTACCAGTCTGTCTGCTGCATACATGAGCTCAGGGCTTTTTTTTTTTTTTTTTGGTGGAAGCCCTAGAGTGTCACATACAAGTGAGATTGTGCAGTATTCATCTTTTTGTCTGACTCACTTCACTTAGCATAATGTCCTCCAAGTCTCCCCATGTTACTGCAGGTTCCCTTTGAGTGTTAAATTTCTTAGCTGGCATCCCAGGTCCCTTCTTGACCATTCCTCTTTCATTCCTAACAGCCAGGCCAAGTCCCCAACTTGTCACTTCCCCTGCATGCTTTACATTCATCTGTAGGATGTAGTAAAGCTGTTAGCCACTAGCACCCATTTAAACGTAAATTAACAAAGTTTAAAATTTAGTTGCTCAGTTACAACAGCCACGTTGCAAGTGCTCAGTACCCACATGTGGCTTGTTGCTTCCTATTAGAGAATACAGACAAAGGCTCTTCCATCATCACTGAGCGTTCTCTTGGATGGCCCTGGTTTGGTTCCTTTTGTTTCTCTTCCTTCTGGCTGAACTGTCTTTCCACCATCGCTTCACCTCCTCTTCTCCTCTACCTGTAAAAATATTCTCCCTCTTCCAGGACCCACACCTCAAGTTCCACCTGTTCGTGCAGCCTCCCCTGATTATTTCTTTCTGAATGAGATGCCTCCCGCAACCACTTGAGAGCCTCAGGAACATTTTATATGTTTTTTCTTTATGAAACATACCCATTTTCTTTTTTTTTTTTTTTTTCATCATCTTGTAACCACTTATGTCCTTATCTCATTCCCAGTACTGAACTGGAAGCCTTTTTGAAGTAAAGACTACTTATTCTGTGCACAGTACCGTGGGAGTTCAATAAACAATTGTTGAATTGAATACCTAGGGAAGAGAATGCTTCTTCTTTCCTTTCTTTTCTGGAATCAGCAAGCACAGTGAATGTCTCAGATTCTTTGCTTCTTTCTTTCCTTCTGTAACCACACAGACCCCCTTCTGTAAGACCCAGCAAAAAACATCCCCCCGCCCCGCCCTTCGCCTGCCTGTGCAGGTGGTCATGGCGGATACAGTCCATCTTAGAGCCGGTGCTGCTGACCTCGGGGCCAAGGAGAGTGACTGGCTGCAGCGTACAGACATGATCCTCCAGCCAGGACTGTGGGGCAGCACGTGGAGGTGGAATGTGGGGGAGGGAATAATAGCCCGAGGGCTTCCCAGGTGGTGCTAATGGTAAAGAACCTGCCTGCCAGTGCAGGAGACATGAGATGCGAGTTTGATCCCTGAGTTGGGAAGATCCCCTGGAGGAGGAAATGGCTACCCACTCCAGCATTCATGCTTGGAGAATCCCATGGACAGAGGAGCCTGGCAGACTATTTATTGTCTGTAGGGTCACAGAGTTGGACACAATGGAAGTGACTTAGCACAGCATAGCACAGTAACAGATGGATGAGTGAGGGGCAGGCAGAGTCCAAACCTCAGACCTCAGAGAAGTGACCCCAGAAGAAATGACTGGAACGATAGAGGTGAACTAAGTCAGGGACACGGCAGGGCTCAGGATGGAGAGCCACACGTATCTGTTCTCAGCTGGACCCCGGACGACCTTCATGGGTGGTTTCTTGCTGCCTGGCTCATGGTGGCGTTTCTCGCCCAAAGCTACCAGCCACAAGGGAGAGGATCCCCCCAAACATTTGTCAACGTGATTCGCAGATGCTTGAGGGGCATTCAGGCTGGCCTCTTTTCTCCGGTGTAGGTGTCCCAGGAAGCTGAACAGGTTGCTGTTCTCTACTCATTGACTGTGGGGGGTGACCAGAAGGTGAGAGTGCGTGTGTGGGTGTGAATGTGCCGGTGTGCCCATGTGCACACGTGTGTTCTGTCCTGGGGGAAGCAGGGGCTGTGAGAGGAGTTTTACTAAAGCTCTTTGTCTTTCCAGGCTTGTTTTGCAGAGAGAGAAGCACTTCCATTATCTGAAAAGAGGCCTCCGACAGCTGACAGATGCCTACGAGGTAAACTCCTCGCCCAGGAGCTCTCTCTGTCAGATTATCCGCCTTAATCTTTCTTTTCTTTTTTCTGTTTGGATGTAAAAGGCATGTGTGGGCTTGGCCTGTTGCAGGTTCAGTCGCTGTCCACGTGGCTCTGGTAGGATCCAGGTGCACAGCTGCCTGGCCCCACAGAGCTGGGACGCCTCCTTCTGAAAGGACAGAACTAGAGCTCCTCTAGCCTCTCCTTGCTCAGAGCTACTGGAGCCCCCAGCTCGGGGTGGGGGGCTTCCTTCCACCCACATCGTGGCTGAGGGGGGTTCATGTGCATTCTTCTAGATGCCCTTTGACTATTAGCTAAAAGGCAGTCTAGATAGCCTCACCTGTTTATCCTCACCCCATTGCCCTGTAAACAGATCTAATTTCTCTACTGGCCAAAGCACCAGTGTAAAAGTCCCAGAAAGTACTCTGAAATTTGACACGGTAAAAATGCTCAGACATGAAGTGGATTTTAAGTCAATATTCCTTAGAGCCCTCGGAGTCCACAGAGGGGCTCAGGGGAGGGCAGCGGAAGTGGAGGGGAAGGGTGTTGGGACTAGGGGCTGAGTTACAGGCAGAGGGCAGATGTGAACCAGAGGGTGCAATCTTCCTGCCTCGCTTTCCACAGAGCAGCTCTGCTTTTAACTTGCTTTTTCTTTGGGCCGCATTTGATGATGTATGACAGGGATTTGGGCCTATAGACTCAAGCCGGTGGCATAAGCCGGGGATGTGGGCTGGGTTGCGGTGGTGGGTGATGGTTGGAGGAGCAGAACTGAGGCAAACCGGAGGACCATGCTCTTGCTCTGTTCCTGCCAGCTGCTGTCAGGCAGCATGGCAGACCCAGGATGGCCAGATCTCTTCTTGTTCTTTGAAATGAAGCCAGAAATTCAGATTTCTCCATGGATCTCTCAACTTGTAGCTGTTACAACTAATTCTGATTAAACAAACAAAACACTACAGGGAACAAACAGAGCACATCCAGGGGCTACATCTGGCCTGTGGACTCTCAGTGTTCAGGCCTCGATGGTTGGGGTCAAGTCAGTCCTGATGCAGTTAATACCATGACAACTAACAGTTCTCCAAACAGTGTGCTAAAGTCTGTCATTCATCGTCTCATTTAATCCTCACAGCTAGTCCAGGAGGTAGGTAAGTATTTTTTTTCTAGATTAGGAAATAGGCTTAGCAAGATTAATTAATTAATTTTCTCAAAGGCGTATGGCTAGTGAGGGGCTTCCCAAGGGGCTCAATGGTAAAGAATCCACCTGCCAAGCAGAAGACGTGGGTTTGTTGCCTGGGTCAGGAAGATCCCTTGGAGAAGGAAATGGCAACCCACTCCAGTGTTCTTGCCTGGGGAATCCTGTGGACAGAGGAGCCTGGCAGGCCATGGGGGTCACAAAGAGTTGGACATGACTTAGTGACTAAACCACCACCACCACGACGTAGTTAATAAGAGAAGGAGCTGGCACTGAAACCCATAGCAACATCTTCTGTCAGCACACCAGCTGCCCCTATGTGGTGAGCAAGCATATTTATGTGCACGTTTATGAAGAGGGCAGCTTAGGCCAATGAAAAGAGCACTGTATCGAGAGTCTAGAAAGCTGGGTTCTTGTTTCTTACATTTACTGTCTTTGTCATCTGGAAAAAGCTCATCTCTCTGGATGTAATTTATACACCATTTATATGCTTTAGATTCATAAAACTGGGGCAGTACTACTACCCGCCTGCCTAGGCTTGAATGCTTGAATATTTATGGCTTGACTTAGGATCAGGACCTGTTCACAGGTCACCTTGGGAAACATTTTCCAGCTGCTCAGGCAGAATTAGCCAGTTTCTTCCATGTGCCCGTTATAGCATTTATCCAGCTCTCTGTATGCACTTGTTTTGTCCTGCCTTATTCCAGAAACACACTAGTACTTCCGTGTCTGTCTAACGCCCTCCTCCCCTACAGATAACCGCACACATTCTGACCCAAGCACCTCAAGAGCAGGAACTGAATTTTATTCATTCTTGTGCCCCTAGTGCTGGGCATAAGGAGATGCTTATTAAATATTTGCTAAATCAATAAACGAGTTAATGCAGGAAATCCTTCCCTGGATTGTGGCTCTCCTTGGGTCTACCCTGAGAAAACAGTAGCGCGTGAGTTTCTGCCGCGTGAGAAGCCCTCAGCTTGGCTTCTTTCCATGCCTGTCAGGGAAGGACCCATTGGGATCAGGTTAAACGCCTTTGTCCCGTTGTTCTTTGCTTACATATGGTCACTTCAGCTCTGGGCTAAGGCCTCCAGGCAAAGTGTCCTTCATCCCTCCGAGGTGGCCCTTCTCCTTGCCAGGCGGCCGGGAGGGAGACAGATGTCGCCTTGTCAGCAGGGTCTTGGAACGATTCTGAATAAGGGGTGTGTTTTCTGCCCTGCCCCTTTCACAGTGTCTGGATGCCAGCCGCCCATGGCTCTGCTACTGGATCCTGCACAGCCTGGAACTCCTGGATGAGCCCATCCCCCAGACGGTGGCCACAGAGTGAGTCTGGCTTTGGGGCGCTCTTGGTGTCCCCTGAAATTGGGTTTTGAGTTTGAGGGTTCTTTGTGTTCAGTTTCTGTTCTATTTATTTTGAATGAAAAACACAAGAGTGCTGCAAAGAAAACCGTTGCCCTTCTCTTGACCTCCAGTAACTTCCTGAAACTCCTCCACTTCAGAAGCCCGTTGTGTGCCCGTGGGTAGAGCAAGACTTTGAACTTCCAAGAGAAGGATTCTGTTTCTTCTGTGGCCTTTTCTCTGGGTCCTTGCTCTGATCTTTGAGAAGAGTTTGCATCAACGTCGGAGAAACCTGATTTTTCCAGAAAGTACAGTATACGTTTGAATAGCTTCTGTGGGGAAGCGCGTGGCAACCCCGTGGACAAAAATGCCTTTGCTTTCCATAAATACCTGCCCAGAAGTCCCTCCTTGCCCATGCCAGGGGGACAGTCTGGCTCTTGATGGCAGTGGATGTGTTACCGGCTTGGTGTACAGATGTCAGGACATCGTTTTCCTAAACTTCTCGTTAATGATTAGAGATCTAAGCAACTAATTGAATAAGATTCTTCCCAAAGTGCTTCTGCGGAGGGTGTCCTCATTGTGGCTTCTCATCCTTAGAAATTCATCACACTTTATATATTAAAAAAAAAAAAAGATTTCATTTATTTTTGGCTGCACCAAAATAAATGTTGCTATACACGGGCTTTAGGCTCCAGTAGTTGCACATGTGGGCTCAGTAGTTGCAGCTTGTGAGCTCTAGAGCACAGACGCTGGAGTTGTGGCCCATAGACTTAGTTACTCCATGGCATGTGGGATCTTTCCGAACTGGGGATCGAAGCATTGTCCCCTGCATTGCAAGGTGGATTCTGAACCAGTGGACTACCGGGGAAGCCCCGCAGTTTATATTTTAAGGAAAAAAACGGGTCATCACTCTAGTCTGAAGCGTACCCGAGGTAGGAGGGGGCTGCCAGGAATTGGCTCTGATGCCCTAATTCTCACTGAGAGAGAGCACCTTCTCTCAACAGCATCCCCTGCTGCTCCGAAGGTAGAGGGTCGGAGGGAGGCCTGGAGCCAGGTTTGTCTGCCCGCGGTGCACAGGGGCAGCTGTGCTGGGATGCGTGGAGGCCAGCCTGTGCTCCTCCCTGGCCACAGTCCCTCTGCCTGGGTCATGCTGTCAGGTCAGAAGAACAGAACCACACATTGTCTCATTCATTCCGTCTTAACAATAACCTCTCATTCTTGCCTTCCTGGGCAGGGTGTCTTGTGATGAATGTGGATAGAAAAGATAATAAAGAATTAGGCCATTAACCCTTGTGATGTGTACAGTGCTTTCAGAGGGAGAGGAAAAATACGCATTGTCTTCCACATCACAGAGCTGCTGCAAGCCTAGTTGCTTCTAGCTCTGGATGTAGAGTTGGACACAGTTTCTGCAGTAACAGGAATTTAATTGTCAAAATAAAGGCCTGTGTGTTTTTGAAATACCAATTGGGGGTTGGGGGTGGTTTGGGAAGTTCCCCCGACCCGTCACATACACAGTCAAGATAGATGGAATCGGAAAATCTGATGTGAGAGAAGACAGAAGACGCTGGAGGAGTCGGTGAGAGTGAAGTACGGACGCCCCCTAGAGGAACAGCGGTTTGGAGCAGGAAGGAGGCCTCCTGTGGATGTAAGCTGATCGGAAGTGGGAAAATGATAAAGGGCTTCCTGAAGTGGAAGAACTTGGATCAGCATCAGTTCTGAGTTTTTTCTAGGTTCTGTACTTGGTGTTGTATGTTGTTCAGCCTCTCAGTTGTGTCCAACTCTTTGTGACCCCATGGCCTGCAGCACACCAGGCTTCCCTGTCCTTCATCATCTCCTGGAGCTTGCTCAAACTCGTGCCTGTTGAGTCAGTGATGCCATCCAGCCATCTCATCCTCTGTCATCCCCTTCTCCTCCTGCCTTCAGTCTTTCCCAGCATCAGGGTCTTTTCTAAAGAGTCAGCTCTTCGCATCAGGTGGCCAAAGTACTGGAGCTTCAGCTTCAACATCAGTCCTTCCAATGAATATTCAGAACTGATTTCCTTTAGGATTGACTGGTTTCATCTCCTTGCAGTCCAAGGAACTCTCAAGAATCTTCTCCAGCACCACAGTTTCAAAGCAAATCTTCAGTGCTTTATGGTGTTGTATTGGTAAAGCTTTTCTGAGGAAATAAATGTTGGAACAGCTTTTGTGGCAACATCAGCTAGGAAGAGAGGACCCCATTGAAGGGCTTTTCACACTGAACAATTGAAGACAACCTAAATATCAACAGTTGGGGATGTCGTAAGTGTAAAGTTTAGGTGAAGTCTCTGTGTTGTGATACATACAGTGAAATATGCAGCCACTTAAAAATTAAAAAGTTAGCAGGTGTTCGGTAGGCCTATGGTGATCATTTCACAGTATATACAAATATCAAATCATAACATTGTACACCTGAACCTAATATAATGTTACATGTCAGTTGTACCTCAATTAAAATTTTGTATATATACATAATTGTATGTATTTATATATGGGCTTCACTGGTGGCTCAGATGGTAAAGAGTCTGCTTGCAATGTGGGAGACCTGGGTTCGATCCCTGGGTTGAGAAGATCCCCTAGGGAAGGGAACGGCTACCCACTCCAGTATTCTGGCCTGGAGAATTCCATGGACTGTATAGCCCATGGGGTCACAAAGAGTTGGACATAACTGAGCAACTTTCACTATTCTGTACTATATTTATATATAAAAATGAGTGTGTTTAATAGAGATACTCATGATTTAAATGAAAAAAAGGTAAAGATTCATTTTTTATAGATTAAAATTAAAGGTGGTTCTACACATAGAAATAAACAGAAGGATGTATAGGATAACATGATAGGAGTTATTTGTGTAGATGATGGGTTAAAGGTAATTTTTTTTCTTTTCTAATCTTATTTGCATTTTCTAAAATTTCTACAATGAATCCATTGTTTTGTAATCAAAAGAATGTTTTAAAATTTAGACGCTGATTTGTCCTGCTTGCAAGAGCCACTTGATAGTTAATGACTGAAATTTTCTGTTTCACAGCCACCTTCAAAGCTTTACCTGTGGTTCTTCTGAACATTGATTTAACAAACCTTTAAAGGATTACCTAGACTTTCCAATAATGAACTTTGTTTTATGCCTAGCAGGCAATTAATTCTAGGTGCTAATAATATTTGTTATGAAGAGAGCTTAGTAGCTTGACTTATAAGAGTATAAACTCTTTTCAGTAAGAAACAGAGAAATCTTAATGACTTCTATTAAAATATGGGGATTTTTTTTTTAAAGACTACCTAATTTTGGAGATTGCTTTTTTATTTATTTTGCATAGGGAGAAGAAATGCTTGGAAAATGTGGTCAGGTTTTTTTTTTCTTTATACAAATGTTAAGGTGACATAGAGGGTGTGTTTAGCTCTGGAGTTTATTTTTCTACTGTCCTCTCTCTCCGCTCCCTGACCTAGTGAACAACGCACACACATTCCCACACATGGGTTTTCTTTCTCTTTCCTATTTTGTTCACATTTGTGCTTCCATTTGTCCTGGGAACAATGTGACAAGCTGAGGTCCCTCTAGTGGACAAACCACTTTTGTCAGCTCCTGTGACTGCTGACCAGAGCCAGCAAGGCCAGGATTTTACTGCTGGTGTCAGACCTTTCAAGAATGATACATTCAGTTCAAGAATAATATATTCAATAATAATGTATTTATAGGAATTAAGTGTGCCCTTCTTCAGAGAGTGTATCCATAAATTTATATGTGTGTTTACCTCAAAGGAATTAATATTTTGGAACCACACTAAGTACATTTGCTTTGTTAATGACTTTGGCACTGAAGGAAGCATTTTTTTTTTTTTAAATGAGAATCCCTTGCTTCGTTATTGAAAGCTACTTAATGAACCACATGGAGTAAAATGGAAACCCCAGGGAAACCATGGCAATGTTAAGTTAGATCTTTTAGCTTCTATAAGCTCTGAAAATTATCTTTAACTTAAAAATTGTTTTAGGACCTTTCCATTTGTAAAGTTTTCCCACAGATTAAATTTAAATTTCCATGTGCCAATGTTTTGTTATTTCCCTTTAGAAAGTTTATCAGTAGCTTGTCACTTGATTAGCTCCTAAAATATCTCTCCTTTTTATTTTAAATTTAATCCGTCTGTTTCCTTATCTTTCCATGAAGGTAGCTTATGTCTTCTTTTGTCTTCTGGGCATTTTTGGCCAGGTGCTGCTGGCATCTAGGAGGGAGAGGTCAGGGATGCTGCTCAATGTTCTCCACAGAGCAGTCCCTACAACGAAGAATCGTCCAGCCCCAAATAGCAATAGTGCCACAGTGGTGAAATTCTGCTCTGAAATAACCAACTTCAGTTTTTCTTAAATCTAAACTAAATTTTTCTTATATCTTAGTTTAGACATAATTCTTCTTGCTACAGAGTAGCTTTAATTCTCATTTCTTTACCGAAAATTCGTGTAATTATCCTTTGTATTTTTTATTTTTTAAGTCGTTCAGTTGTGTCCGAGACTCTTTGCGACCCCATGGATTGTGTGGTCTGCCAGGCTCCTCTGTCCATGAAATTCTCCAGTTCAGAATACTGGAGTGGGTAGCTGTTCCCTTCTCCAGGGGATCTTCCCAACCCAGGGATTGAACTCGGGTCTCCCACATTGTGGAGTGAGGGTCGGGGTTTCTTTACCATCTGAGCCACCAGGGAAGCCCTATCCTTTGTATACTTGAGATACTTTGTATACTTGAAATACTTTGCTCCCTCACTTTGGTATTCTGTAATAGTAAGCCTTGGAATCACTTTTGTATTGAGACATTTTCACAACTCTGTTCTCAACTTTGAGTTGGAAAACGGAGTCTTGAACCAGTTATAGTTCTGAGCAATACTGTGCTTATGATGCTTTTAAGAAGCATTTTCATTATTGTTCACAACTCACGAACCCTCACCTCTGGTCGTTTTTCTGCTGTGCTCCTTGTTATTTCCCACCTTATATTTATACACTTTGTTCGTCCCCCACTCCTGCCATCCCTAAGCGCATTACTTGCTACTTACATCTGTTTCAGTTGTTTTATTCTCTGTTATTTTTGGCTGCACTGGGTCTTCACTGCTGCACGCGGGCCTTCTCTAGTTGCAGAGAGCAGGGGCTCCTCTCCGTTGCAGTGCACGGGCTTCACGTGGTGGTGGCTTCTCTTTGAGGAGCATGGGCTCTGGGGCACGTGGGTCTCTACAGGTGCGGGTCACAGGCTCAGTTGCTGCATGGCATGCGGGATCCTCCTGGACCAGAGGTCAAACCCATGTCCCTTGCATCGGCGGGAGGATTCCCAACCACTGGGCCACCAGGGGACTCCCTCATTTGTTTCATTCTTGTTGACTTCTGATTTGTTTAATATTATTCTGGGCTTCCTCTCCTTACAGATTTCCCTGCTTGTTTTGATTATTTGTTTACATACTATGCATGCTTTTAAGCCCTTCATCCACACTGGTGACAGTGATGTCCAGAGTCAACCAGCTTTAGATCTGTCCTTAATCATCCCCTAAAAGTCTGAGTAAATCGTTGATACTCTTGCTTTGAACTTGATCCTCTTATAGGTTTTATGTACTTTCTAATAGCTGGATGATAGAGCAGTAGTGTCCAATGGAACTTCCTAAAGCAATGGGATTGTTTTATGTTTTGTGGCAGCCACTAGTCCCATGAAGCTATGGAGCAGTTGCGGTGCGGCTTGTGTGACTGAAGAGCTCAATCTTAATTAATATAATTAAAATGTAAATAGCCTCATGTGGCTAGTGGTTACCTGTTGGACAGAGCAGCTGTATCACATTGCTACCCAAAATGTGGTCCCCAGACCAGGAGTATCTCCGTCCCCTGGGAACTTGCTAGACGTGCAGAATCTCGGGTCCTTCTAGTTCTGCTGAAATAGATCTGCAGTTTGATGAGATCCTTTGGTGGCTTCTGTACACACTCAAGTTGGAGAAGCACTGAAACCTGGCTGTACACTGGAGTCCCATGGGGAATTTTTAGAACTATTGCCACCTGGGCCCACCGTCAGTGATTCTGATTTAATTGGTATTAGGTATGGCCTGGGTGTTGGAATTTTTTTTTTTTTAAACATCCCCAAAGTGATTCTAATTACACAGCAAAGACTTGTGGTATTAAAACTTTGTTATCCACATCACCTGGGAATTGGGTAAAAATACAGAAGCCCAACTCTTTCCTGCTTCAGCAAGCCTGGGTCTCTGTATTCTTCATTAGCCCTCCAGTGATTCCAATGTACTCATTTGGGGTTTATTTAGAACCCCGATCTAGGAGAAGTTTCCCACTTTGTTGGAAACTGTCATGTAAGCGAGAACGAAACGCTTTGCTGACTTGAAAGAAAACTGATCTACTGGATTGTTTACTCCTGTGAGCCAGCGAGTGATCTGTGATACTTGTTTTTCACAAAGCGTGCCCCTCTGGGTGTTAGCTCAGTGTTTCCTGCTTGTGATTTTTTAAATTAAGCTGGTGAATTTCTGGTCTCTAAGCTAAGTTTTTTTCCCCCTTTGAATAGTTAGAGTGTCATTCACATTTTGCTTTTCAGAATTGCTCGGAGTTGTGCCCACGACAGCTGGTAGCTTCATGGTCAGTCTGCCAGTTCCTTAAGGTACAAGTTGGAAAGCCCATGGATCAAAATGTTCTGTAGTTCGGAAGTGCCTCCGAGTTGAGAAGAGCCGAGCCCAGTTCCCCAACACAGCCCCGGAGTCACTCAAATGTAGCCTGTCAGCTGGGGACAGTTGGCGTGGAGGGGTGATTTAATGACATCTCTGGTACATTCAGATCCCAGCCTACTCCAGACTTTAGGCCTCAGGGTCAGGATTATTGCATTTGGTGTAATTTTGTCATGGGAGCTGGGGGAGGGAATGGGTAACTAGATGATTTTTTCCTTTTCCTTTTCTTTTTTTTTAACATGTGCTGTTTCCTATCAGTCAAAAAAATTTTGTTTTGTGATACAGAAAACTTTTTGTGCAGCCAACTTTTGTTAGACCAGGAGTTCCTTTGCCATTTGTTTCCAGGAAATAGGATAAGAATTGATGAAGGTTTGGGAAACATTAGTGACGAGCTCATTTTCTTTGCAAAAATTAACTGCTGTTAAAAACTTGTCTTCCTTCTCTGATCATCAACTTTAGTTTCAATCTGTTGTGTGCTTCCTACAGTGAAATTGTGGGTGGAACATGAAGTGAGTGTGTATTGCTTTTAACCTGTGACAGTTTCAGGACTCTACTGGGAAATCAGCAGCATTTTCTATGGCTGTCCCTGGCCAGGTGATATAGCAGGTCTGAAATCAAAAGGAATCAAATATGACCTGAGAGAGCAGCCATTAACTCATGTCTTAGTTGAGATCAAGAAGACTGTGTGATCTCTTTGGCAGCATGGATAAGAAGGAATGAGATGGAAAAGCTCAGGAAAAGAACGCTGTCTGAGCACTAGAAGGACTCAGGTTTGCCTCTGGTTCTTGTAAATGAGGGGCTTCCCAGGTGGCACAGTGGGAAAGAATCCACCTGCCAATGCAGGAGATGCAGGTTTGATCCCCAGATCTGGAAGATCCCCTGGAGAAGGAAGTAGCAACTCACTCAGCATTCTTATCTGGAAACTCCCATGGACAGAGGAGCCTAGAGGGCTACATACAATCCACGGGGTCACAAAGAGTGGGATGCAGCTGAGCTTGCACACACACATGCTCTTAATTAAGGCCTTGTCCCAATAGGAAGCTGGGATCCTGCTATGTTGGGGAAACAGCTTGAGAACTCTCCTGGGGTCTCCTTTCCGATGAACTTCAGAGGACCTTCTGATAAAGAGGGGCTCTCTTGGTTTCATCTAGAGCAAGAAGATAACTTCTGGGCAAACTGACGCCATGCTTGGAAGGAAGGGCTTAGAGGCCGACCCTCAATATAGCAGTTTCCCTCAGTGAATAGCACTGGAGTTTCTGAAAAATTCTTCAAAAGCCCACAGCTGGGGATGCATTCTTATTTTGTTTTCCTTTGTTTTTTTGAAAAGTATTTGCTTGTTTATTTGGCTGTGTCAGGTGTTAGTTGTGGCACACACTCTTTGATCTTCAGTTGTGGCATGCGGGATCTAGTTCCCTGACCGGGGTTTGAACCTGGGCCCCTGCATTGGAAGCATAGAGTCTTAGCCACCGGACCACCAGGGAAGTCCCTGGCATGCATTCTTGTGATAGGAGTTGGCAGTGCTTAAGTCTGCCACCATGAGCTCAGTGTGCAGAAGCCCACCTCTCATTCTCCTAACCATGGAGGCAGATTCCATTGGAAACTTGTTTCTTGTCAGTGATACGAATAAATATAAGTAGCCCACTGGGGCTTAGGCTTCAACGAGAGTGAGAAGGCACCTCATTAAATATTTCTGCTAGGCCTATGTGAGGGCTGTAGACCAGCATAGTTAGTGGGGGGAAAAATAAATGAGCATCACCACGATTTAGGCAAAATCTGAACTTTGGATCTACCCCAAAGGCAAGGAGAAGGGCCTGGTTCCATATCCCTGGGGTGGGGAAGGACTGGGTCAAGAAGCATGAGACTCACTCCAGTTCTGTGAAGGGCTATATGTTTCTGCCCGGCCTTGTGTTCATGGCCTCACAACTGGGCAAATGCTTAACTTACAGAGCTGATCGAGGCAGGGTAGAGAATTCATCCTTTGGGTGTAGAGAATACATCCTTTATAGATGTATTCAGTATGTATTCACTAGGTGGGAGGGTGTTTCTTCTCTGTGCGGGCGGAGCCTTGGAGAGGCCTGGACGCTGGTAGAGTTCGGTGTTTTGGAATTAATGCTGTCTTTGTTTTTCCCTTTGGCTGTGTGCGCAGCGTGTGTCAGTTCCTGGAGTTGTGTCAGAGCCCAGAAGGCGGCTTTGGAGGGGGCCCTGGCCAGTACCCACACCTTGCACCCACGTATGCCGCGGTCAACGCATTGTGCATCATTGGCACCGAGGAGGCCTATGACGTCATTAACAGGTACAGCCAAAGCCAGCAGGGCTGGACACCCAGCCGGGCTCCCGTCTGCTGATGCTGCGCTGACCATCACCTCCCTCCCCTCTCAGAGAGAAGCTTCTCCAGTATTTGTACTCGCTGAAGCAACCCGATGGCTCTTTTCTCATGCACGATGGAGGTGAGGTGGACGTGAGGTGAGTGGGGTTTTTCTCAGGCTGCAGCATCAGCAGATTCTCAGGCTTATCTGCCATCAGAGATGCCAAACCCAGGGAAGGACACAGGAAATCGCCACCTTGTCTCACCAAATGTCACACAGAGAGACGTGTCAGTGACATGGTTCATAATCCCTGCAAATATGGGACAGATGTCCTCAGGGCTCATTGTCCCTTGATTTCTTTTATGTAGATGCCAAATACAAGTAACAGAAACAAAATCAAATGCTTTTGTTTTAAAAATGAAAAATACATTCATTTGGCATGAGATGATATACCATAGATGTAACTGTATAGTATAATATAATCTTTCATCTCTTTGGTATGGGAAGGGAGGGGAAGGCCCAGTGGGGACTTAGTAAATATTTTCTGAATGTATTTGATGAAAGCGTGAGAATGTTTAACACCTGTGTGAGAACTGCTTTGGGCAATGCAGAAACCATTAGGGGCCAGTGGAGTCTATGAAAAACAGTGGCATTAACTGATTGGAACCAGTTGGCTCAAAATAATACTTTTTTTTCAAGAATTGTCGGATGTACCTAGCAAGTCGCTTACTCACCTGGCAGGAGGTTCCCTATAAAACATCTAGGGAATTCACTGAATTAGTCATTTCTCACAAGCAGCAGATTATTGAGATATATGCCAAATTATTATTGTTTAGTCTGATAAATAAATCGTTATGAGGTTTCTATAGCAAGGCCATCTTATTGCCTATTTGTAAATGTGTTGTCACCTACATGAGTTGATTAATACTCTGGCTTAACTATTTGTTTGAAAATACAGGGCAANCCAAATTATTATTGTTTAGTCTGATAAATAAATGGTTATGAGGTTTCTATAGCAAGGCCATCTTATTGCCTATTTGTAAATGTGTTGTCACCTACATGAGTTGATTAATACTCTGGCTTAACTATTGGTTTGAAAATACAGGGCAAGAAAAAACATGAAGGTTGTGGAGCACAAAACACATTGCAGATAAAGGGAGGTAACCTTTATCTGCAGAGACCTTCATGAAGGGTTTTTGTCTGTTTGTAACCTGTCTGTTCAAACCTAAAATAAGACTAGGTATCGGGAAACCTGGGTACCTGGAAAACTGTTTCTCTGCCCACAACACCTCTGACCTGAAATGTGGGGGTGTTTACCCTCATATTAATGACACTAAGTACCCAGAGTTGGCACAGACCCTACAGGTTAAGGGCTCAATCCAGCAAGACTGTCTGCACTTCAGACAGCAGTCACAAGTAGTGGGTTCCCAGGTTAACCAATTCTGCCTGATTTGTAAATCAGGGGTCCCCATGACCCCCTTCTCAGTTCAGTAATTTTCCAGGACAGCTCAGAGAACTCAGAAAACATTTTTCTAATACCATTTATTATAAAAGATATCATAAAGATACAAATGAACAGCCACATGAAGGGGCGTACATATAGGATGAGGTCCGGAAAGGTCCAGAGTCTAAGAACTTCTGTTCCCATGATGATGGGGTGTGACACCCTCTGAACAGGCACTTGGGTACAGCCACCAACCCAAAAGCTCCCTGAACTTCTTCATGGAGGTTTAATGGAGATTCCATTATGTAGGCATGACTGATTAACTGGCCATTGGTGACTAACTCAGTTTTCTGGGGAGTGGGGCAGAAAGTTCCAACCCTCTGATCCCATGGTTGGTCCCTCTGGCAGCCAGCCCCCATCCTCCACGAGTCACCTCAGTAGCATAAACTCAGATATGGTTGAATGGGGCTTGTTATGAATTAGAAGACTCTCACCCCATTACTCAGGAAGAATTCCACTAGTTTTATGATCTCTATGCTGAAAAGACCAAATAATGTTTTTTTACTATATCACAATACCCCAGTATCTGTTGTTAAAAGATAAACAGGGGCATGTTAAAATTTTTATGAACTTATTTGAGCAAAAATTGATTGGAATAGGTCAGCATCCCATCTCTCAGATAGGAAGGAAGCCCGAGGAGAGCTGTGCACAGTGAGAGATTTCTGTAGGCAGGAGGGGGCAGGGACAAGGAAGTGACATCAGGCGCTTAAAGAGTGGATTGGCTGTTTCCTTGAGGGGATGGCAGGGGTGGACCAGCAGAGCATCTCACTAGTGCTGATCAGGTGGTTCCTGACTGACTGGTTGAAGGTCCCGTTTCTGGGAAACCGGAAACCATAATGNTGGAATGCTTCAGTGTGCTTGACTTAGTATTATGTCCATATTGAACAATATGGAAGCTCGACTCTTCTCTCTCCTCTCTTTTATATCCCTTAGGAGCCCTTAGATAAAGGATCTTGAAAGAAAATAGAACAAACAGGTTTGTCTTCAACATAAACTGAAGCTGAGATGTTGGATGTTTGAAAAGACCATGTGCTAAGTCGCTTCAGTCGTGTCTGACTCTTTGCAATCCCATGAACTGCAGCCTGCCAGGCTCCTCTGTCCATGGGATTCTCCAGGCAAGAATGCTGGATTGGGTTGCCATTTCCTGTTTCAGGAAATCTTCCCTACTCAGGGATCGAACCTGCGTCTATTGCATCTTCTGCATTGCCAGGCAGGTTCTTTACCACTAGCGCCATCTGGGAAGCACATAGTGGAAAGGAAAAGACAGTTTGTAGATGTGTTCTATAATAGAGGGAGAAGCTGAAATAAAATGTGTCCTGAGAAGAATTAGGGCTGGCAGGATGGAATGGCAAGAATTATTCCAGCTCAAGTGGGATGTGTCCTTTTTTCTATTTAAAGTGTGTGTGTGTGTGTGTGTGTGTGTGTGTGTGTACTGGAGGGGTGCTTGAAATCAAAACTCTTCGCTCGCTTTAGAAGTCTAAGGAGTGGACCTAAGTAGCTCGTCTGTTCTGGTCCCTCTTGCGTGGTCTGTGCAGCCATGTGGTCTGGCAGCCTGCTCTGGAGGTTGTCTGTTTGAAGGAAACGTGGTTAACCTTTAATGTGGCCATGTTATAAGCATGGCAAGTCCTGGATCTAAGAACAGTACTGCCAGCTGAATGAATGAGCATCTCATAAATATCTGAGTGACAACATGGAATTCTGGGAGCCACTGTAGGTCTTTGAAAGAAGAGCTGAATTCACTGTTGACATAAATTGATACGACTGTTATTTCGTGTGGTGTAGATTTGACTGTGTGGAGGTAGGGAGAATAGAATGTCATGTTCTTTCTCTGAGGCCATGCTGTGAGGAACTTGATCCAAATGGAATGTCGGAGCTCCTGGTTGGAGATCAGGAGTGAGGACAGGTGGTGATTACAGTTTATGAGGCAGAGAGCAATCCACCCAAGAAGTTCAATGAGCCTTGTTTGAGCTCTTCCTGAGAGTGTGATCCTTGCCTCTCTATTTCTGTCCTTCCAGAAGTGCGTACTGTGCTGCCTCGGTAGCTTCGTTGACCAACATCATCACCCCAGACCTGTTTGAGGGCACTGCTGAATGGATCGCAAGGTGAGAGATGCTGGGATTTGTCCCTTTTCTTAGACAGCAGGCAGTCAAGACTTCTGAAAAATAAAGGAAGTGCAGAAGAACCAGAAGAGAATGTAAAATTATAAGAGACATCTTACGGTTAAAAGATTTTACATTTCAAAAATACTTTAAAAGTTTTCTTTTTTCCAGTTTTCTTTAATGCGATTGGCAAGGATCAAAACTCTGGGTAAACAGTATTAGTCAGAGTCTAAATGGATTTAAACCAGTTTGAAGAGAAATTTGGAAATATCTAAAAAATGTCCTTGCTGATGACCCCCAAATTCCACTCCTCCAGAAACTCACACACATGCATGAGAGACAAACATGGGACTCATTTATAATAGTAAATAAAGCTGGAAATGGGTTAAACATTCATAAGCACGAGATGGATAAATGAGTTGTGATGTCACATTAGAATATAATATAGCAATTAAAATGAATGAGCTAAAGCTACGTGTATCAATATGGGTGAATCTCAGAACACTATTGCGTTTGATAGTGTTAAACTAGTGTAAAACATGTTAAAGAAAACATGCAGGTTAGCACATTGACTGGAAATTTGAAAACATGCAAAACAATTCTGTATTTTTCATGGCAGAATCACATGTAGTAATATAAAAACATGCTGGAAAGAATAAGCACCAAATTTAGGATGGTGGTTACTTCTGGGAGGAAAGCAAACAAAATGAGACTAAAGTCTGCACTTCTGCTCGGGCTTCTTAGATGGCGCCAGTGGTAAGGAACCCACCTGCCAGTGCAGGAGACTCAGGTTCAGTCCCTGGGTCGGGAAGATCCCCTAGAGGAGGGCACTGCAACCCACTCCAGGGTTCTGGCCTGGAAAAGCCCCTGGACAGAGGAGCCTGGCGGGCTGCAGTTTGTAGGGTCGCAAAGAGTTGAACACGACTGAAGTGACTTAGCATGCACACATGGACACGTGTACTCAGGAGACTTCAGTTGTATCTGTAAGTGTTTATTTGTTTAAAATTAAAAGAAAAGAAACCTGAAATGCATATGGCTAAATCAAAGGTTGGTGTTAGATACACATATGTTCTCTATATTATTTGCTATACTTTCCAGGACCCTTCCAATTATCTCATAAGTAAAAAAAAAAAGGTATAGTAGGTTTATCTGTACTATTGAGGAATTATATCCAAGCTGTATTGTTTTATTTTTTTATATCTTAATTTTTATCAAAGTAGTACTTACTGCTATGAAAATACAATTTTCAGCGAAACCAAACGATATACTATGATCATATTTACTTTTTTTGTATGACTTTTTCCCCCTCTGGAATTAATCATTGCCTCCTGATTCCCACATTTTCTGCCAGAGCTATAAAATTACTCTCAATATGGTCAAACAATTCAGGTGATGTATCAGGTCTCTTTTCTGTATGTGTGTTTGTGTACATGTGTGTGCTTGTGTGTTTTGAGTCGTCTACCCCTGGGCCTCTGCCTTCCTGCTTCAGTCTGGACATATTGCAGGCATCCAGAAGCTTCCTTTCAGCATGAAATTCACTTTTCTGCTTTGTGAAAGCCCCATTCCTCTTTTCTCCTGGTTTACTTACTCATTTGAATGAATCATTTATTTCAACAGATCCCAAAAAAGAGAACTTGGGAGATTGATTTTTAAGATTTTGCAATTATTTTTATTCTAGTCTCACACTTGGTGGCTAGTTTATTTGGTTAGAGACTTCTAAACTGAAAACTATAAATTGTATTCCTTCAGATTTTTTAAGCCTTGCTCCATTATCTTATGGCTCCCAGTGTCATTGTTAAAAAGGCTGATCATCATGATGGCCAACCTTTACGGAGGACTTCGTGTGTAATACTTAATAGTAAGGGAGCTCTAGTTTAAACTTTGAGAATATAACCTTTTGAGCTAGACGGCCTGGGTTTGGTTCCTTTTTATACCTTCTGTTTCTCAGTTGAGATTTCCCATTTTTTCATTCATTACAAGTATATTTTTCTTCATAAAGATAAATATGCAATTATAATATCTGTTTTAAAAACCTTCCTTAGAAATTTCCCCATCTGGCTATCTTGGAGTTGACATGTCACCTTTTCCTGAGTGCCTGTGTCACGTGGTGTTTGGCTTGTACCCTGGACATTACGGCTTCCCAGGTGGTGCTAGTGGTAAAGAACCCACTTGTCAGTGCAGGAGACATAAGATACATGGGTTCAATCCCTGGGTCAGGAAGATCCCCTGGAGAAGGGCGTGGCAACCCACTCCAGTATTCTGGCTTGGAGTATCTCATGGATAGAGGAGCCTGGTGGGCTATGGTCCATAGCGTTGCAGAGTTAGACATGACTGGAATGACTTAGCTCGCATCACTGGATGTTGTGATGTGATGTTGTAGAAACTGGAGTCATTAGATTGCTTCAAAGAGTGTTGATCTTTTTCTTCTAGCTGGCAATCATCTTGGTTAGTTGATTGCAGTGTGCAGGGGCTCAGCTCTTGGGTCAGTTCTTAGAAACTCCTTTCAGTTTGTCCAGTGCAGGAGTGATTCAGGGTCAGGTAAAAATTTGAGCAAAGTTTAAATGTGGAATTTGGTATTTTCCTTCTCTGACTCCTCTTTCTAGGATTCCTCATCAGTTTCTGTTTTTCTGGTTCTTCTTGCCAGAAATATGGGCTTTCAGTTTCAGCTGCCTTCCATTGACCTGCTTGCCACTGTTGGGCAACTGTAGCCATCCTCAGGGCAAACCAAGAAAAAGGGGAGGAATGAGAGAGAGGAGGGACTGACTTTCAAATCCCCACCTTTTTTCGTTTGCTGAGACTTCAGGAAATAGTTTTAGTGTGTTTTGTCTGGAGCATGTAGTTATTAATATTTGTAGGATTCTGACTGCCTGGGTTTGAAGCCCAGTTTTGTCATTTATTAGCTTACTGGCCTTGGTCAAGTTATTTAACTTCTCTATGTCATAGTCTATATGCGTCAAATGATGGGATATTGAATTTGATATTAAGCTGAAATACAAAGAACTTTAAGTGGTAAAACTTGTTATGGTTTCCACTGTGCATTACTGCCTCCCAGTCCACTGTGTTCCCAATCCATTGTCTTATTTCTCTTATTCTTGCTGTTTGGAAAATTCTTGATGATGAGCCNGTCAAATGATGGGATATTGAATTTGATATTAAGCTGAAATACAAAGAACTTTAAGTGGTAAAACTTGTTATGGTTTCCACTGTGCATTACTGCCTCCCAGTCCACTGTGTTCCCAATCCATTGTCTTATTTCTCTTATTCTTGCTGTTTGGAAAATTCTTGATGATAAGCCATGATAGGATTTTGTTGTTGTTGTTTGTGGTGCTGGGTACTCAGCAGGTATCTTCAGTCTAGAATTGCACGTACTTTCTTCCATGCTTACTAAGAGGTTCCCTTACCTTTTATCTTCTAATCCTTCTGTTGAGTTTTTATTTCTGTAATTCTGTGTAAAATTTTTCAAAGCTTATTTTTAATCTCCATTTATATAGAAAAAGAATACTTTTTTATGTACTCTCTTGTTCTTGTTTCAGGGATATTTTGTCCTTGCAGTGTTTAGAAAGTTTACTTCTGCTCCTTATGTTATTTCCTCCAGTTTATTTTTATTTGTTTTATTTCTATGTCATGTTACATAAAAATCTCTTTCATGTAAGAGCCTTTGCTTAATGTTTGATGTTCATATTTAAGAGTCAGGTGCCAGAAAGCTGATGGAGAGCTATGTTTGCCAGAGTGGCCCAGGATCCAGCCATTCATGGGGAATTCTCATATATTGGTGTCCATAGTATTTTTCTGTGGAAAACCTCCAGATTCCTGGTTATGGTATGAAGCTGGCAGCCAGCTTTGTGAGCTCTAATAGGGGAAGTGGGCTTATCTGGTGGCTCAGCAGTAAAGAATCCACCTTCCAATACAGGAGATACCGGTTTGATCCCTGGGTCAAGAAGAGCCTCTGGAGAAGGAAATGGCACCCCACTCCAGTATTCTTGCCTGGAAAATCCCATGGATGGAGGAGCCTGGCAGGCTGCAGTTCATGGGGTTGCAAAGAGTCAGACACGACATAGTGACTAAACAGCAACAGCGGCAGGGAAAGAGGTTGGGAGTGCTTTTGCTCAGGTCATAGACTTCCACTTAATCCTCTTGCTCAGTACAGTACCTCCACCTGCTCTCAGCTGTGCTGGAAATCCTGGAATTCACACTTCTTGATTAAGCCCCTGCAACCTCCCATCTGCTGGGTACCTGGAGGTCTAACTGAGTCTCTTTATCAATTTACCACCAGTCAACTCAGTTAAAAAACCTTCCCACTTTAGGGGTAGCTTACGTCCTTCAACTTGTCATCAGAGAACATCACCTTGCTTTCTGTTGCTTCATCCCTCCTTTCCTCTCAGGGCTAGTGTAGGTTTCTTGGCTCTATTAAGTCAGTTACTTCTTATCTTCATCCTTTTCCAGCTTTCACAATTTTGTTATTTCCTGTCTGTAATCATATCCTCTTCTATTCTCCTTATCCTTATGGGTTTATCCTTTTTAAAAATTCCTTTACTTTCATTTTACCGGGCTCTTTTCAATCCATTATATTTAGCTAGAAGAAACTCCCAAAGAATTTTGCTAAATTGCTCTCATGCATGTGAAAACAAAGGGATGGAAAGTGGAATGTGTAAAGAAATGCATATTGTGTGTGTGTGTGTGTGTGTTTTAAAGCTGAGTTAAGAAAAGTTAAGAAAAAAAATTGAGAGGTCCCTTGCATATTCTTCACTCATCAGACCTTTCAAACTTGAGCTGTTCATATGCTCCAAGAGGCCAAATGCGTTGGAGAGAAAATTTGGATTGTGTGTCTTTGGGTGGCCACGGGGTTGAGAGATGGAGGATGCTGAAGAAGCTATTCAGGGGCAGCAGCCAGTTTTTGGTTCTGCTGTGAACTCCCTAGGCCTCGGGTTAGTTCAGTCGCTCAGNGCACCCCTGGAGTAGAGAGACCTAGGTTCATCATCTCTGTGGGACCTCAGATGGAAATGCAAATCCAAGCAGGGAAATAGCAAATTTCTGGGAGCCTTCCCTTGTTACCTCTCAGAATCTCAGGCCTGAATCATCTTTCTCATTTACTTCATGTGAGAACAGAAGGGAAACCAGTGGGAGAGGGGAGGTCGTGGCGGCCCTGCTGCATACTGACCAGTCTCAGAGTATGAGCCCTTGGCCCAGAAGAAAGCTTAGTAGTTGGGTTATTCTTTGCTCAAATGTAGAGATACAATTTTTTTCTACTGCCCCCCATCCTCCCGCCCACCTGCTTGCCAGACACACAGCTTTCTCTTGTTGGGCTGTTTTTTCCTGAGTCCCTTGCATTAGTTTCTTATTTGAAGTAAACCGAGGCTCTCTTCTGTGTCTCCGTCACCCCACCCTCCCTGTTGTGGCCTGTCCTAAGATTCCTCTGCCTAGAGCCGAGGTTTCAAGGTGATGAGCTGAGGCCTCCCGCTGACTCTGGAGCCTGCATGGTCTCTGCTTTGGACACTATAGTAGGAAATCAGAAATTCCCTGAGAGTCCAATGTTTCAAAACAAGAAATAACTTGGAGTTTTAGTGATCTCTGTTTTTGGAACTGGTGAGGTCAAACCTCTGGTAACACCCTCCGCCTTTCACAAGCCTGTCCCTAGAAGGGATAAGATGCAGTCATTCTGTAGCTGTCGGGAGAATCTGGTGAGAGGGTAACAGGAGCCCTACCTTCCCAAGTCTTCACAGGGTCCCTGCTTTACATTTTGCTTTTTATAGCACAAGTTTTGGAGGATTGGTCTTATTTCCACATTTGCCTGTGGAAGAAAGTCAGTTGTCTGTGAATTTTGGTGCTTCTAGCTTTTTTCACTCCCTGGGAGGAGGCCCATATTAGGCCTGTAGCTCACTTCTCAGCAAATAGTGGACTTGGACCAGGCAGGGATCTGGGAGGAAGTTTTGAGTGGTGGACAAAATACTGATGTTGAGAATCAGAAGGAGGTGCCATGTAGAAAGATATTCACAATATACTGTAGTCAGTTAGGTTTCAAAGCAGTATGTATACAATTCACCCGGGAAGTCCCAGGAAACATACTTTTAAAGTTTTACATCCCACTGTTCAGTTCAATTCAGTCGCTCAGTCGTGTCCGACTCTTTGCGACCCCATGGCCTGCAGCACACCAGGCCTCCCTGTCCATCACCAATTCCCGGAGTTCACTCAGGCTCGTGTCCATTGAGTCGGTGATGCCATCCAACCATCTCGTCCTCTGTCATCCCCTTCTCCTCCTGCCTTCAGTCTTTCCCAGCATCAGGGTCTTTTCAAATGAGTCAATTCTTTGCATCAGGTGGTCAAAGTATTGGAGTTTCAGCTTCAACATCAGTCCTTCCAATGAATATTCAGGAATGATCTCCTTTAGGATGGACTGGTTGGATCTCCTTGCAGTCCAAGGGACTCTCAGGAGTCTCCTCCAACACCACAATTCTTTTACCATGTGCATTACTTTTATTTTAGTAAATGAACAAATATGTTTTTCGAAGGTGATGATGCTGACACTAATAATTAAAACAATGCCGTGGGACCAGCACACTGTGGCACCCAGGCCATCCCTGACTCGGCGAGTGGTTGTCAGGCCATCAGTAGTCCATGAGGTGGTTGCCTTAGGCATAGAAGACAGTATTTGAGTAGAAGAATGAATTATTATTAATATATTTAAAGTGTCCAATGCTAAGTCACTTCTTTTGTGTGGAGCAGTAAGACCGCAGCAGGCCTGTGAGTTTCTGTTTGGATTGATAGTTACTAGTTGCTGGCTTGGGAATACTCCATAGTTGTCCACCTGCAAGACTGAGCTCCATGTGGCTGTACCTGTCAGTTACTGTTGGAAAAACTTTTGATTTCTCAGATAAAAGGAACCTTTGAAATGCAAAATGACACTATAATGGGGATCTGTATCTTAAGGGAGAGGGATAAAGGATTTAAAAGGCACAGTTATCACTCTCTAATCATATCTCCTTTTATCCCTCTGTGATTATGTGTGTTGATGTGTGAATTCAGTATCTCAGGAAGTTCTTGTCGAGTTTATGAACTTTGAGAAATGTAGGAGGTAACCGCAACACTATAATCTATTTAATAATAAACATAGCATTTTCTTCTTAGTTTCCAATTTTAGCGATAGGTTATCATTTACCTTAAGGTCACAGTCTTTTATTTATTGTAGGATATGAAATAAAGGTATATTTTATACTAATGTTACATACAGTTAATCCTAAAGTTTGATAAATATGCTTTTTAAAGTAACAGCTTTCTTGAGATATAATATACATGCTGAACAAGCTACTGATTTGAAGTGTACAATTTAGTAGTTTTTAGTGTTTTCAGAGTTGTGCAACCACCCCTGCGGTCAGTTTTAGAATTTTCACGCACACCCCACCCCCCTGCACCCCACTGCAATCCCTGTCCCCATTGAACGTGCTTCTTAAAAGAAGAAATCACAAAGGGAAAATTAACAGTGTCCTTATGGCATATAGGTAAACTATATTTATGTAACTTAAAAAACCCATTTAGCCAAAAAGCGGAGCAAAAAGGGAGAAATAAGTATACCTAGTTAAAAGTTAGGTTAATAAAATAGACTCTTGTATCTCAGAAGACAAAGGATACTTTCAAAAGGAAATACAACTAGTAAGCAAGTTATGAAAAAACTTTACCCTAATTAGTCATTAAAAGCAAGATAAATGATTAGGTACTCTTTCTTTTTAACCTTTTAAATGCTGAAAACTTATTTCCATATATGATGTTTTATCTTATTTTTATTTTATACTGTAAGCATAGTTGATTAACTGTGTTAGTTTCCGGTGTATGGCAAAGTGATTCAGTTATACATGCATCACTGAGAACTTTTAAAAGTTAACCAATGCTGGAGGTGGTACAGGAAAAATCTTAAATTTTACTGGCAGCTATATAAAGTCTTAAAGCAGTTTATCAGTATCTAAGAAAAGCCTTAAAAATGTTTATTCTTTTTTAACTGAATCATTCCACTCCTTTGAATCTATTTCAAGAAAATAATCCTAAACATAGAGAAGATTTACAGAGGTGTTTACTGCGGCATTTTTTATGATTGCAAGGAACTGGAAACAGCCTTGGCAACAAGTACGCTAGAGAGAAGTCCCATCCTATCTGTGTGTATCTCCTACAGCGCTGTGCTCACAAGTGGAGAAAGAACAAAGAGGAAAGTAATTATAATACTGTGAGCACCTCAGGAAGCATGTGTCCTGGGCTGAGCCCAAGAAGGAGGCCCTGACTGCACTCCTCTTCCTTAGGCTCAGTTCCCGTGTGCCTCTTCCAGTGTGAGCATCTCAGGGGCCGGGCGGGACTTGAGTGTTGAAGATGAGTGGCTTTTGTATGCAGCCCCCAAACATCAGCCGACCGTGCACGTCATCCAGGGCTCAACCCGGGAGATAGCCCCCAACTGCCCCCATCTCTCCTCCCATCTCTCCTTTAAGAAATCTGAAAATGATTATTTTCTGTAGTAGTCTATATATATGAATATTCCAAAATTAACTCTTTTGGAAAGTTCTTTTTATTGCCACATTTGCTATAAACTTTGATGAATTTTTACCATAGAAGCTTCTCTATGCATATATGTGCGAGTTTGGGTCCAGTGCCTATATTGATGCCGTTACATGTGTCCACTTATGAAATACTCTGTGGCTTTTCAGAATGATGGTTATGAAGATTATGTAGCAGAACAGAAAAGTGTATGCTTCTAGAGTTAAATGAAAGACATAATTATATGTCTTTCATACCTGTATAGAAAATATCATATCTGTATAGGAAAATGCGTAAAACAAAAAAAGACAGAAAGAAAAATTATCTTTCAGTTGCCATTTACAGGGTGTTCACTACCTTTGTAGCCCGGGCATCAAAGTATAAAATTGACCGAAGACTTAATGCACATCCTATATGTGTATTTTTAAAAACAGTTCTCATATAAATGTTTCCGTGCACATCTGCTGGGTGGTAATTTGTCCCTCCTCCTCCCCTGATATCCGTGTCCACAGATTCTCTGACCACTGGTTGAACTTCAGAGTGAAGAAGCTCAGTTGTTGGCCAGTACTTTAGTATTATCACCAGAATCCCAATTTCTGCTTAGACTATCATATGATGCAGGAGGGTGGTTATTAGAATTCTTCTTCGAGAAACTTTTTGAGCCAAGAGACTAGCTGGAGAATTCCCTTTAGAGATGGATTAAATTCAGGCTAAGAGACGTGGAAGCAATAGCCAGTATTACCCCTGTTGGAGTTCTCTCGGCTAATCAAGAGTCTGGTTGACAAGAGAGACGCGTTAGAGGAAAAGTCTTAAGAAGCCCAAGGGGAGGAATTGTGAACCCAGTCAGGCGCAGTAGCAGAGGTCAGTGTGGAAAGCTGATCTAAAAAGCTCGTCTGTGCCTGCAAGGGATGTGGTTTAGAACTGCCATCCAAGGTAAGGAGGAGACGCTTCAGGTAAAGCCAAGTGCTGCTCTGACCTGCTGCTCTCTGACCCATTTTAAGGTTCTGGAGAAGGGACGTGTCCCAAGAATGTGATTTTCAAGATTAGTCCAAGCAGAATGGGGGGAAACCTTGACTGTTCCTATTGGATCATAAAATACAAAGTAGGCATTGATCCTCTGCCGGACGTCTCCCGGGCCCAGGCGTGCGCTGACCCTTTGTCTTCTGCAGGTGACCCTGCCCTCAGCATGAGCCGCTGGATGTTTCACCAGCAGGCCCTGCAGGAGTACATCCTGATGTGCTGCCAGTGCCCCACCGGGGGGCTTCTGGACAAACCCGGCAAGTGAGTGCCTTGTCTCTGGGGAGGGCGGGGCGAGGGGGCTGAGCACGCAGGCCTGCTCACACCCAGACGGGGCAGCCCTTTCCGTGCAGCTGCAGCCAGGCACGGAGCACCCTGTCCACCACGCGTCCATCCTGCGCTTCCAGCTCCCTCCTTTTCCCGGCTTACCTGCACCCCCTTACCAGTTAGGTAAACAGATTGCTGCATGGGTAACGTTTCTTTCCTCTTTTATTTAACCAAACTAACCTAAATAGAACAGGATACAGGGTTTTAAAACTCCTGGTGTCACGCTGCTGTTGTTTAGTCACTAAGTTGAGTCCGACGCTTTGCCTCCCCAAGAACTGCAACCCGCCAGGCTTCCTTGTGCTTCACCATCTCCTGGAATTTGCTCAGATTCATGTCCATTGAGTCAGTGATGCCATCCAACCATCTCACCCTCTGTCATCCCCTTCTCCTCCTGCCCTCAGTCTTTCTCAGCATCAGGGTCTTTTCCAGTAAGTTGGCTCTTCATATCAGATGGCCAAAGTATTGGAGCTTCAGCTTCAACATCAGTCCTTCCAATGAATAGTCAGGGTTGATTTCCTTTAGGATTGACTGATCTTGCTGTCTGAGGGACTCTCAAGAATGTCATAAACAGAGATTATAATCACAGCTTTCATAGAGTAGATTGAACACCTTTAGGTGCCATACTGAGAGAAAAAGGGAAGCCAGTCAAGTCCTGTTTCCTTTGCTGCTCACTCCCCTCATCCCCCTACCCGACCCCCTCCCTGCCCCCTGCACACACACATCCTGCCTCCTCCTGCATGCATCCAGGGGAAGGCTCAGCTGAAGGCTGGCCCCCAGCAATTTACCCATTTGTAAATTTTGACCCATTTGAAGAAAGAATTTGACCCATTTCTAGAAATTTTGGTGTGGGTTTTTTTATGGCTTTTTTTTTTTTTTT
>SJYV01047657.1:25714-59421 GCA_006410875.1 Neotragus pygmaeus | reverse complement strand
TGCATCCAGGGGAAGGCTCAGCTGAAGGCTGGCCCCCAGCAATTTACCCATTTGTAAATTTTGACCCATTTGAAGAAAGAATTTGACCCATTTCTAGAAATTTTGGTGTGGGTTTTTTTATGGCTTTTTTTTTTTTTTTAATGTACTCTATGGATTTAGCAACATTACCCTGGAGAGCCCTTCCTAGAAGGAAGTCAAGAGGACAGACAGTTCCTGCGGTCCGGCAGGGTGGAGCTCTGAGAAACGCCGCTGGGGGAAGCCAGGCTTCTAGGCTCGTGGAGGGCGGGTTTGGTCGCCCGAGTGCTTCCTGGGCCTCATCTATGGCCTTGTCCTCTGAGGCCGTGCGGAGGTGGGTGGGGAGCAGAGGATACCTGCTCAGAGCTGCCGCATCCTTGCAGGTCCCGGGACTTCTACCACACCTGCTACTGCCTGAGTGGCCTGTCCATAGCCCAGCACTTCGGCAGCGGAGCCATGTTGCACGATGTGGTCTTGGGTGTACCTGAAAACGCCCTGGTAAGGTGGGATGTGGTGGGGGTGGGGCTTACCACCGCTTCTCCGCAGGGCCCCCGGGACGGGGCTGGCAGGGGGGCAGCAGCCCTGTGGGGCCTCCAGAACCTACGGCACGAGTGTCCCCCATGGACGGGCTGGTGAGCTCGCCGTCCCTACACCTCCTCCTGCAGCCCATTCCCCATTTGTGAGCACCTGACTGGCAAACTCGAGGTTCTAAGCAGGGATCCAGCCTGCGACAGAGGGTGTATGCCTGTGTCCTGGAGTCTAGGACCCAGACGACTTGTCATTAGTTCCCGTCTCCGAGGAAGCTGGCTCCGGGGCAGTGGTTTCTGCATCTGCAGCAGCAGCCCCTCCCCGTGTGGCTGATGTCTTCTCTTGGAGCTCTCAACGTGCAGCCCTGCATCCAGAGAAACCCTCTCAGACCACCGTCTATAAATGAGATGCCCAGAAACACTCGGCCAGAGTATGATTTGTGCCCCTCATAGTACCAGCACAGTTTGTCATGTGTCTGTTTAACTGGGTTTTCTCTGCTTCCCTCAAAAACCATCAGCCCCCTGTGGGCGGGGTGTCCACCGCGGCATCCAGCCTCAGGCCAGCTTGGCCACAGGCGATGCTTCTGAACCTAGTCAGGAGCCTGAGACGTGACTCCAACTAAGACTGTCCTTGGCCGTCAGATGATGTGCCCGTGCAGACTGCCATGAAATATTCCAGCAGAAGAAATGCTGATGGCCAGTAGGTGGATGAAAAGATGCTCAGCCTCACTGATTAATTGAGAAAATCCAAGTAGCAACCCTTCAGCTTTCTCACATGTGGTTGCCTGCTACGCAGCCCTCTTTGTTCTCTTCCCTCCCTCCTTCCTCGTTGTAACCCCATCCTAAATCCATCATTGATCATGCCTGCAGATGTTTTTGTGCTATCACTACAGAGGTATATATCCACAAATATTAGAGTTGTTTTGTATGCTATCCGTTGCTTTATAACCGGTATCTTCTGCGTCACTTTTCTCACTGACATTACCCTGAGGTTTAGCTGACTTCATGTATGTTGCTTTAATTTCTTCATCTCAACTACTGTGTGGTATCCCTTGTCTAGGTGTACTCGTTGCGTTTTCTAGTCTCCTGTTGGTCAGCATCGAGATCGTTTCAGCTTGTGCTGTGACAGACAGTGTTGCAGTGAACATTCTTGTTAGAGTTTCTCTGGGACACCCACCTTCATCTTCACTGGATGGCCCTGAACTGTGCCCCTGTGTGACTGGGTTATTTTTCACTCACACAACACCGAGCTGAGTTGTGCTGTAGTTAGATATCCCTTTTCTGCTAACTTGACTAGTGGTGTCTCAGTTTTGTTTTGCNTTTAATAATTGAGATATATGTAAAAGTATAAATTAGAAAATTTTAAATAGTCATTTCACTGCTCCTATTTTGGAATATTCTATAGATATCACATCTACAAACACTTTAAAAAGTAAGTTTGGGATAGCACACATACTGTTATCCTCATTTAAGTACTTGCCAATGTCATCAAATATTTGAAAGCATATTTTTTTAATGGCTCTATAATTCCTTTGTATCCCATGTGCTAGAACTTGTTTTTACCAGTACCCTGTTGTTGAACCTTAGGGCCTTGTAAGATAAATCTCCATGTGCAGCTCTGATTTTTGTTATATTCTTACAAGGGCATTTAATGGGCAAAGGCTGTGCACATGTCCAAGGACCATGGGGTGACTGGCATCTGTTCTTCTCTTTGCAGCAGCCCACTCACCCTGTGTACAATATTGGACCAGACAAAGTGATGCAGGCTACCATGTACTTTCTGCAGAAGCCGGTTCCAGGCTTTGAGGAACATGAGGATGAGGCATCAGCGGAGCCTGCCACTGAGTAGGGGACATGGGGTCCTGCAGCTCTGTGTTCACCCATCTCCCCAGTCAGACCAAGGTTTATACATGTCGATACATACTGCATTTTGTGCTGCACAAGCCTTGGCCGCTGTGAAGCTTGGTTCTTTATCCTTTTTTGTTAAACAGAACAAAACTGATGGCTCTTGGTTCAGAGAACACAATAGTGTGGTTTTTAAAAAATTCTTTCCACTCCAGTCCTACCAAGAAGCTACCAGGTGTGTAGCATCTGGACCGGCTCTGGCCCGGCCAGGGTTGGCTGGGGAGCAGTGCATGCTGGAATAGCAGCCCCGCCCCGCCAGCTGGCCAGCGCGACCGTCCATCAAAATGAATGACGTCTGAGTATTACAGCCTTCAGAGCTGTTGCTGCGGTTCTCGTGTGTGCTACCACCGCGTCACCAGGAAGATGGCCTCCTGTGGGTGGAAAGAAGCCTGCTCCATGCCTAGGCAGGGGCTTTGAGTCTCACCAAAATGAATTCTCCAGGAAAATAACGTGATGGGGCTTCACTCAGAGGTGCCCAAGGTCCTCGCCTCCCAGCCTGAATCCTTGCAAGGGGAAGGAGCTAGGGTTGAGGGAGAAGGGCCCGGGAGGTGTGAGTCCCTCCCTCTCCAGACCGGGCACCGACCACACATCTCCAAGGCCAGCTTGCTGCATGGGCAGGATTTGCCTCGGCCCCAGTTGTGGTAGCTTAGACCCGGGAACCAATTATGAGTGGAAAACGAACTTCTTGTTCAACTCTGAGCCAGAGGAAGCAGCCCCAGAGCCACCCCATCATGTGCCCTGACCAGCCCCTCTGAAGACTGCAAGGCAGCACCTTCAGCCCTCAGCCAGGCTGTTTCCGTCTTTCTTGCCCTGACTCCCTGCTCACCCTTCTGAAAGACAGTGTTGTCTTCTCTCAACCCGAGTATTAACACTACTAAGTCTTTCACCTTCATTTCTGACTCAGGATTTATTCACATCCTGCCTACTCCAGGCTCAGAGAAAGAAAACCTAGTGCTAGATAAGCTGGATGCTGCCAGGGCAGGGCTGAGAGCTGCCCAGAGTGTCCAGCCTGGCAGGGCCCCTGCTGCCCACACAGAACAACCCTTTCTCGGTTAGTGGGGGTGGTGTTGGCTCACCCCCCTCCGATGGTCACAGCAAGCTCCATGTCACTGGTCTGGCCTTCCTGTAAGCAGCCGTGGGCAGATGGGGACCCAGAGATGCAGCGTAAGGCTCATCTCAAAAACTCTGGCCATC
Source organism: Neotragus pygmaeus (assembly GCA_006410875.1). Classification (NCBI taxonomy): domain Eukaryota; kingdom Metazoa; phylum Chordata; class Mammalia; order Artiodactyla; family Bovidae; genus Neotragus; species Neotragus pygmaeus. The sequence continues at coordinate 55,780 of SJYV01047657.1, read as the reverse complement.
TGCTGCCTCTAATTTCCTAGTGCTTTGGCGTAATGAGCTATGTATTACCTCCTTGAAATAATAAAAAAATAACCTTTTCTATGACGTCTCTCATTCATGACTGGTACCAAGAAAACTCCCGAGTGTCCAGCGTTAGGAGCTCTCCAAGTTGCTTGTGGGTCACCTGTCTCCTCCGGTATGTGATTCCAGACCTGTATGTGATTCCAGACCGGGCGAGTCAGTATTTACAAAGAGATGTGACTTGGCTTCCTCCTGCCTACACCTTCTCTAGTCGAGGACAGGGAGGCCCTAACAAAGAGGGGGAGAAGCTGTGCACTCCAACCTCCCTGGAGCCCTTCAGTTCGTCCAGCATTCCACACACACAGGTTCCAGTCTGTGTGTCTGTCTCTTCTGGCTATGAGCAGTGACCTTGCTCCTGAGTCCTCATGCAGGAACTCGGCAGTGGGTGACATCCTGGCGAGAGGCAGGGCAGCTGCTGCAGGGGCAGGTTGGCATCATGTGGTCACCTGGTGTTCCTCACCTGATCAGACCCTCTCCCAAGGAGAGGCCAGGAAGGCAGGTGCTCTGTGGCCTGTCCCTCCTTGATGGGAAAGAAGGTGCCTAGAGAGGTGGAGATCGACCAGGTCCATATCCTGGCTTGTAATTTTTGTCCTTGTGCTGTTCTTGCCAGGCTAACAAATGTTCAGGCTACAAAGCAACATGTTGAAATGCACCCTCCCATCACTACAATGAAAGGCCAACCCTCTAACACCAGTAGCCTCAAGGTATTAAGAGATTAATTGCAGTAGTAATTGGTGTGGTTAAGAGAAGGGATTGCTTCAGTCTACACTGGCTTTTTACCAAGGAGGGAGGATTTTAGCCAGGCCCCAAAGGGTAGGGAAATTTGGCAAGGTAGAAAAGAGGATCGTTCACTGGTATTCTTACATCAGGAGAGTCTATACTGGTATATCCATGAGCCCTCTCTCTGCTCCCATTTGCGTCTGGAGGATTTCCTGACTTAAAAGAGCATTCCAAGTGGGTCCTCAGATTTATCATGGATCCTTAAGTTAGAGGCATTTCCACAGCATTCAAGGTAGGTTGCCCCAAATATTTCCTCTATCAATAAAGAAATTGACTACAGAGCTCTATCTCCAGATGGGCCCCAACATCCCCTTGGAACCTATCCTAGACCCACCTTGAATGCTATGGAAGTTGGGAAGCCTGCCACACTACTATGAGCAGAAAGGAATCCTTGTGGATAAGCCAGCACAAACTTGACTGAGATGACAATATGAGTCAACAGTGTTATTAAACTGCCCTCTGGTATAATTTCTGAGAAATTGCACGTTAGATGATGGCCACTGTGCTGTAACAATGCAGGAGTGCCCTTGATGAAGCCCCTTCTTGGGAAAACCTCACACAAAAGCAGAGGCCATACTATTAAATAACATTTCTGNTCAGAGATTCTCCTGTTGGATCCATTCTCTCTGTGGGCTTAGAAGGATCCATTCTGGGGTCTGCTTGCTCCTCTCGGCTCCCTGAGGTCAGGGACGCATGCCTGTTTCCCTTCATACCTTAAGCCACTGGGCTACTATTCCCATCGTGGACACGGTAGGATGTCCACTGCGGGAATCTAGGCGCTCTCTGTTTTGTTTTGTTTTGTTTTGTTTTTTCTTTTTAAGTTTTCCTGCCTTTCTAGACTTTCCAGCAAGCCTTCTGCTACCTTTGCAAAGAATTAAGTCAGGTTCAGGTTTTTCTCCCTCTACTTAACCCCAGGTAAATCTGGGTTCAGCTTGTCTTCATTCACAGTTGCACATCTTTTACTTTCTATTTATTTTTAAAATATTTATTTATCTGGCTGCATTGAGTCTTGGTTGCATCACGTGAGTTCTTTGGTTGTGGCCCACAGACTCTCCAGCCGTGGTGTTCTCTGTAGCATGTAGGATCCCGGTTCCCCAACCAGGAATCAAACCCATGCTCCCTGCATTGCAAGATGGATTCTTAACCACTGAACCACCAAGGAAGTTCCTGCACATCTTTCTAATGCCCTGCAAGCTGACCAATTGCCCATCGTAACTGACACTGGAAACTACCTCTGTGGGTTTCTGATGCCTAGACCAAGGGTTTCTGTCCCTAACTGGTCTCCACACAGGCCACCAAGGGCCAATGGGGTGGGATGTTCCTCTCACTGCTACCTTCTGCTCCCCGAGGATAACCTCTCTGGACTCACTTGCCTTCCCAGGAGGGATGGAGGGAAGCATCCACAGAGATACATGAGCACAATCCTGACCTTCCATCTCATTCACAGTGAAGACTGNTACACATCTAGATGTGTATAAGAGACAGCCCTCTAGGCCATCCCAGAGCAGAGCTGAGCTCCCTGTGCTGGGCAGCAGCGCCCCGCGAGCTGTCTGTTTACACAGCAGGGCAGTGTGTGTTTCCGCTCGCCCCACTCTCCTCCTCCCGCTGTGTCCACAAGCCCGCCCTCTACTGCATCTCTGTTCCTGAATAGGGAGGATATGGATGGGATTAGCGGGTCTATGATTCAGGGCTATTCAGCGTTGCTTCCATCTGAGGATGTGGGTATTCATCTGCGGGAAGTACTCTGTTAATATTTTATTCTTCCACCGTTTACACCAGGGGGCAGCAAAATTTCTCTAAAAGGTCAAAGTTCAGTTCAGTTCAGACCCCATGAACCACAGCACGCCAGGCCTCCCTGTCCATCACCAACTCTTGGAGTCTCCCCAAACTCCATTGAGTCGGTCATGACATTTAACCATCTCATCCTCTGTCGTCCCCTTCTCCTCCTGCCTTCAATCTTTCCCAACATCAGGGTCTTTTCAAATGAGTCAGCTCTTCACCTCAGGTGGCAAATGCTATTGATGAAATATTTTAGGCTTTGCAAGCAGCTACTCAACTCTGCTCTACCACTGTAGTACAAGACAGCTGCAAAGTATGGCTATGTGCCAGTAAAACTATGAAAATGTAGTGGGTCAGATTTGGCTCATGGGCTGTATTTGCCTACCCCTAAATCTAGACTAAATCCCATCCATTCAACATTCTCCCACATCTCTCATGGGTGGGATGCTTTCCATGTACATGATATTAGTGTTACATGACAAAATGTACTTGCTAACATTCAGCCCAAACATTTTAACCACCAATGTGCATTGCTCAGGTCATTCACTGCCCTTGAACAGGAAGGAGAATTGTATGATGTAAAGAGCTGTTGCAACTGACAGAAAACCGGACCCAAACTGGCTTAAAGCAAAGAGGAAATGTGTTGACTCATAAACTGTAACGTTCAGGAATTAGTATAGCTTTGTGAGTGGCTTCAATGGGTTTCTCTCCATCTTTCTATAATGGCTCTGGCGTCAGGCTCTCTCCACGTGATTCGAAAATGGCAGCAGCAGTAACTCCAGACCTTACATACCCTGAGGGTCAAGTTCAGCAGACAAGAGCAGCAGGCATTTCCTTCCCAGTGAGTATCATAGCATTTCGCTGGCTTTGATCAAGCCAAGTGCTTTTCTGAGACTCAGTCCCATGGCCAAGAGACTACAATACACTGATTGATCACATGCTTCTCCCATGAGCAGGAAATGGGGCTCCATGAGAAGCACAAAGACCAAGAATGGGGAAAGAATGAAGCCTCAGTACAAATTCGTAGTGTGTGTGTGAAACTAGCTCAGTTGTGTCTGACTTTTTGTGACCCCATGGACTATACCTGCCAGGCTCCTCCGTCCATGGAAGTCTCCAGGCTAGAGAACTGGAGTGGGTAGCCATTCCCTTCTCCAGGAGATCTTCCCAACAGAGGGATCAAACCCAGGTCTCCTGCATTGCAGGTGGATTGTTTACCATCTGAGCCACCAGGGAAGCCCAATACTGGAGTGGGTAGCGTATCCTTTCTCCAGTGGATCTTCCCAACCCAGGAATTGAACCAGGGTTTCCTGCATTGCAGGCTGATTCTTAAGAGAGAGAGAGATGGATGCTAGTGATCTAATCGCTATGCTCTCTATAATGGTGGATTCTAGAAGCCTGTTGTGGATGTTGTGGCATCCATTCCTTCCCTCCCCAACTGTGGCAGCCAAAAGGCTTGTGTTAGTGTTCCCCCTCAACCCCTGTCCAAGCCAGGCCCTGATTGGCCCAAGCCAATCATGTTTAATTTATCCTTCTGCTTCAGCAACTTGTTCAGGTTTAATAATAACCCAGGCCTAAGCCAATCAGCATGGTTTGTCCTAGCCTCAGTGACTGATTTAGAGCCAAGGATGTGGCCTAAAATAGACCAAAGAGAGGGAAGCCCTAGACATCTGATGACCCGGGAAAGGAGCTCTCTCCTGTTAGGGATGGTGGAATGTGTGGCCTGGAACTCTAACAACCATTTTCCTACCTAGAAGGAAGCCTGTCTTAGAGGCCAGTCCACACAGACTCCCTGAGAGATTTACTGAGAAACACAGCCACGGCTCTGTCACACTGCTCCTGCAGCCTGGATCTACCTCTGGACTTCTCAGCTAGGTAAGCCAATTTGAGTTGGATTGATTATTTACTATTGCTTGCAACCAAAAGCATCCTGACACACACAGAATTCTATCCCAGATTAGCCCCCAAGTTACGAAGTCCTCACCTGCTGCCTGAAGAATGCTGACTGTCAGGGATTCCCTGGTGGTCCAGTGACTAAGAGTCTGTGCTCCCAGCGCATGGGGCCCAGCTTTGATTCCTGGTCAGGGAGCTAGATCCCATATGCCACAGCTACGGATCCTGTGTGCTGCAGCTAAGACCCAGGACAGACAGAGGAAAAAAAAGAATGCTGATGGTCCTTGCCACCTCCCTCCAAACAAGAGCCCAGGGGAGACAGCCTCCTGGACACTGCCCCTCGTCACGTGATGCTTGATTCAGTCTCGAGGTGGGTGGGGCAGGTGTGTTATCTGTATTTTACAGCTGGAGAAACAGGTCAGAGAGCTGGAGTGACTCACTGGCTATCAAATAGTGGAGCCTGGACCTGAACCCAGGTCTGCTGCCTCCAAAGGCCACGTGCGCCCACCACTCCCAGTCTCTGAAATGGGTGGTCTCAGGGGGTGGGGAGCAGACTAAGCGTGCATGAGTTTCCCCCAGGGTGGATGACCGAGGCCTTGAATGCCTACCACTGTCTTTCACCAGGATGCGGACGGTGATAATGAAGAGTGGAGGCAGGCTCACCTTACCCTTCTGGCCAGCCCTCCTGCCACCCTCACCCCTCAACTGTCAGTCCCCAAAATAAAGCAGCGCGCTCTGCACCACGTGCGGGCCACCCGGCGCAGTGTGACGCTGCGTGACTCACAGGCAAGGCACGGTGAGTCAGTTTTCCCAGGAGCTGACCACAGCCAGCCTTCTCCACTCCAGCCCGGCACGCCTAACTGGTTCCTGGACGTCCTCTTTCACTTCCTCGCAGTAACCTTGGCTCTGTGTTTTACCAGCTGATGCAGGAGGTTCAGAGCACAGAGCCCAGTGGCTATTGTTCCTCGTTCCTACTTCTTAGGCAAGTCCAACAACAAAACCAGGCAGGCGGGCGGAGGGCTCATCAACAGCCCAGGTTAATGGGACACTTTCTCTGTCCTCTGCAGACACACAGCTGTGAGAAAGAAAAACAATAATACATTCTAAATAATAAACTTCCACAGACTTCCCTTCTGCCCCTTAGCCAGTTTCCCCTCTTGTTAGTATCTCACATTAATATAGTACATTCATCATAACTAAGGGCAAATACTGACCTATTAACTAAAGCCCACACTTTATTTCCCCTGGAGAAGGAAATGGCAACCCATTCCAGTTTCTTGCCTGGAAAATGGCATGGACAGAGGAGTCTGGCAGTTCAGGGGGTTGCAAAGGGTTGGACTTGATTGCAAACATACTTTTATTTGGAATTCCTTCATTTTTACCTATACCCTTTACCCTATACCCTTTCTCTGTCCCAGGATCCCATTTGAGATACCTCATTACCTCATGACACTTAGCTTGCTCTTGGCTGTGATATTTTCAGACTCACCTTGCTTTGGGTGACCTTGACAGTTTTGAAGAGGACTCATCAAGTATTTTGTAGGCCACCCACCCACTGGGATTTGTGTCAGTTTTTCCTCGTGATTAGACTGAGTTTTGGGGAGGAAGACCGCAAAGGTCAAGTGCCTTTTCACCCCATCCTATCAGTGGTGGGTGCTATCAACTTGGCTCCTCCTGACGTTGTTAGCCTTGGCCACCTGGCTGAGGTTTGTCCCCTCGTAAGCTTCCTCTCTCTTCCCCTTTCCACACTGTTCCCTTTAGAAGGAAGCCCCTGTGCACAGCCCAGCTGAGGGATGGGGAGTTATACCCCACATCCTTGAGGGCGGAGTAGCTACACAAATTATTTGCAATTTGTTTGGGAAGTTTATCTATGCTCTATTTATTTATTCATTCAATCATTTATATCATGATTAGTTACTTTATACTTTGGGTTATATATCAATGTTTTAATACTGTGTTGTTTATTTTACTGCTCCAATTGTTCCAGATTTGGCTATCAGGAGCTCTTTCAATTGGCTCCTGTGTCCCTCTTTCATACCCATTCTTTCTTTTAATAATAATGCACTTTTCTATTCTTTTTCTTTCAAGAAGTATTGCATGTTGGTAATTGTCGACATTGGAAAATGGGTACCTTAGGGTTCAGTAGACTCCTTTCTCAATCTTTGGTCACAACTAAATTCTTTTCAAAATAAAAGGTACTGTGTGCTGGTTACCTTGGATGGGGGACTTCATGTTGCCATCCACCATACCTGTAATGGCCTAGGCCTACAGGCCAGGAGCCCATGCAGAGTAGAGGCTCTGGCCCACCTTCCTTCTCCCCATAGCCTCCACCCTGCCCCTCTGCCGGCTGTACCAGGGGCCTGAGGCTGGCATTGTGGTGGGGAAAGGCAGGAAGGAGAGCATAGAAAGAGCTTGAGAAGTGATGACCTGTTCCCTGCCCCTCCCACATGGCAACCCTCTCTGGATGGAGGGCCGCAGCCTCTGAACTCATCTGGCATCTGTAGCCTGGACAAGCACACCTGTGCCATGTACCTGAATCTGCTCTCCATCTACTCTAAGCTTCTTGGAGGCAGGGCCCAGGCTTCATCAGCTGCCCCGAACCTCCCCAGTGATTGACACAGTGCTGGGCTGAGAATACAGGCTGCTCAAATACCCATGGACTGAACTTACGCAGAAGCGACCCCAGGACAGACCCAACAGTGCTCAGAGACGGACATTCACCAGAGAGCCGGAGTCCACTGGCCCACACACTCTGTGTATGCATGGGGTACTCGTGACAGGCCAGGCACTGTGCTCGGGGTGTGGCAGCAAACGTGAGGACCAGACCTGGGCTCGTGGGAGCGACCAGGTGGAAAGAAGGCCTGCCGAAAGGCTCACGGCAGCTCTCTGAGAAGGACGGGGCCTTGGACTCACTTCCTGGTTGGGGAATAGTCAAGTCATTCAACCCAGAGTTCCTGTACCCGAAGTCTCCACTGCAGTAGGTATCTGCTGTGGACGTGACATTCCTCCTCTCAGCTGGCTGGCCTTGCTGTGGCCTTTTGGCCCAAAGCCTTTGGCCACTGTCCTTTAGCCCCAGATCTGTCCCTGCCACCTCCCAGCCGTTGATGCCTCCGGGAGATACGAAACAATGAGACTCTCAAGCCTGTGCGTGGGACCACAGAGCCAGCTGGACTCCTCTCTGCTGATGAGCGCCCAGGGGCGTGGGCGGCAGCTCCGCACGCCTGTTTGGTTATTTTCTGAACCAGACTCTGCGTGGCTCATGGGGGCCTTGCAGGAACTGGCTTGTGAAGGGCTTACCTTTCCCTCTGGGCCTGCAGTGGAGCTATCAGCTTTCTGCTTTTCTTGGCAGGAGGCTCAAACCCTCACCATGTTCAGCGCTGGAGTGGAAGGTTCTGGCACAGACTTCTTAACATGAGATCCTTGATTCTTCGTTTCCTTTTCTTCCCCCCTCTGGCCTTTAATTTACTGGAAAAAATTAAGAGCAGAGATTGTGCTGGGTAATTTGGCCCAGAGAAGGCTGTCGGTGTACAAGGGCCCCACCCGTGCAATGGACATCAGAGGAAAAGAACCCTAAATGGGGCCTGGCAGTCAGACCTGGGCCTGCTGGTGCGGCTGGCATCCCACATGGGCACGGGAGGGAACTGGCTCAGCTGGTTGTGAATTGTCCAGGCCCACCTGTTTGGCTCTTTTCTAGACACACCCATCCTGCTGGGTGTGTGTGTGTGTGTGCACTCAGGGCACACACGTCAGCCAGGGAGAGCTAGAGCACGTGGGCCCTGGATCCAGTCATCAGACCACATGGAGCCAGCAGGTGAGTCTGTCCCCACCTCACCCCTGCTCAAGGGGCCCTGTAAATACCAAGGTTCCACCCTTTCCGTAACGAGGCCCCAGCGGGAAACACAGGGCAGGCACAGGATGGTTCTCAGCATCTCTGTGGCTAGCTCAGTGCAGGTCATCCGGAAGGCACCGCAGAAATGAACCGAAACCGGGATGGAGAATGGGGTGAGGAAACCAGAAAGGCCATGGCTAATGGTTCTGACCCAGCCAGCAAGGGTATATTTCATTTCCCAAGTTGAGATATTTTCAAACAATAGCAGACCATGTTTTGTTAGAGTCCCTTCAGAAATCAAACAAAACCCATCTGTTACCATGCCCTTTGGTATTCAACATGTATCTACTGCCCGTTCCTTGTGAGAAGTTTAACATACTGAAGGAGGGGGAGCTGATTCACTCCATACCTCAACAAAACTCAAACGGCTGCACGGCCAGGACCTGTGCTGGCAGACAGACCTAAGAATTGCTAACGTGCGTGTCCTCCCCAAGTGCCAGACGTTCCAACTTACGCCTTCACGCCTCACAGCGGCACTTTGTGCTACGGCTGTCCTCGTGTCATGCCTCAGGAAACCACGGCAGAGTCATCCAGAGCCAGGCAGTCCAGACAGGTGGGCTCAGAGCCTGTGACCTAAACCACCCAGGCTCTGGTTCTGAAGCTCCCAGTCTCCTTGTCCCTAGCTTGACCTAACGGAGCAATGACGACACTTGCCCGCTGGGTGATGCTGCTGCTGGGAAAGCATCCAGAGAAGGCAAGCAGGGGCCTGCCCAGTGCCGTCAGTCCTGTGTCCACCTCAGCCTGCGTCTCCATGCTGGTCCGGGAATGAGTTGGCCAATTTGATCTCTATCTGAGAAATAAATTAGAAAATATTTTTGTTTATCCCCTTCTCGGGGAAAAGTATGGGGATGTATTAATTAAGCCCATGCCTTCAGTAAACCCCAAACTATCAAACCTCAAAATTGAAGGACACACTGTCTTGCCCACTCCTCATGATCCAGCAGAATCAGAGGCTCCTAGTTCCTAACGATTTTTCCACTGTGCATCCAACGTAGAGGCTGGCAAACTCCTCTTGCCTACATGGGTTTCCTCCTCAGGCCAGAGAAACTGTTTTGAGCAAAGAAAACTCTAGTTTCATGCTGTGCAGAACAGATCCTGGCAAATGGGCCTAAGTGAGCACCTTGCTCCGGCTGGCTTATAAACCAGCTTCGTGACACAGGACAGTCAGTGTGGCATAAAAATGGGTGCTGCCCCATGATATCACCTTTGCTTGGGGCTTCAACTAGTGGCAAGGCAGTGGCAAACCCTCATGAGCGTTTGAGCCCCAGCGGGAGGTAGTTCTATCCATTGGACCTGTAACAAGCATCTCCCCACCCCCTTTCCCCAAGCCTTCAAGAGCCTGGTCTCAGACCCACCTGGCTAATTCAACCCAGCTGACTCACTTATCCCAACAGTTTCCTTTTGTTCTCTGGGTTATTTTGCTTCGGGGAGTCAAACCTGAGTGCATGAGAACCACCTTGTTAAACAGCCCGACTGGTTGGTGGGCCGTGGTGGGCTGCTGGTCAGGGGAGCAGGAGCCTGAGAATCCTCTTAACAAGCACCCTTGGGGCATGGCCCAAGGGTCCACCTTAAGTAACACCACCACAGGGGTTTCTGGGCAATTCTGCCAGCCAGAGTACCAAGTGTCCCGAGTTTAGAGCAGAAGGAGGGGATGACACAGCCTCACTTGGGGTGACAACAGAATTAAGGTGCGTTCTCTGGTTTTGAGCACTGGACTGAGTCACCAGTTCTGGGGTCCCGTGCCCTCGCTTCATTCACCCTGCCTGTATGGGGAGCACACATCTCAGGGGCGGGAAGCAGTGGTGAGACACGGAGAAGTCCATCCTCATGCAAGCCAGGGGAGACCTGGGCTTTTTGCATCTTGCAGATTTAGCCCTGGTCACATGTTGTGTGATAATGGCAGCTGGCACTTGAGTCCTGAGGTCAAGTGCATTATAAACATTATTTCCTCTGCTTCTCACAATCACATTATGAGGTTAAAGCTATTATTATCCTCGTTTTATATATGAGGACACTGAGCTGAGAGAAGTAACTTGCCCAAAATTAAACCGACGAACAAGAGCCAGAATTCTGAACTCAGGCAAGCAGACTTCAGAACCCAAGAGTTAATACACTACAACTCTAATATTAGAGATCGAATTCAGCTCTCTTCAGTCCTAGCTCAGGGCTATCACCGCTCTAGTCCGCTTTTTCAGTCTTTCTGAGTTGATAGCTTTGTGAGCTTTAGGCAATTAATTCTTTGCTCAAGTGGTAGCTACTCTACAGATGGGATTAGCATATTAAGAATTTTAAAAACTGCGCCATCAATACCCTTGCCCTTGGGGCAAATTGTAAAGGGAGGAAATTATCAAGCTCTCCCCATGGCAAGAGACAGAGGTGGCTTTTCACAGGACCAGGTCCTCAGCAGTTTCTCTGGCTTTGTGCTGGGCTGTCCAGAGGGCAGTGCCTTGAGAATCAATCGCAGAGTAACCTGCAAGTGAACCGTGGTCACTCTGGTGACCGGGGGACATACACCGGCGTCCTAGGCGCGCACACCGGAAGGAGCTTAAGCACGGCTTTCACTTGTTTCCTAGAGCACAGCCTCCAGCCCAGGCGCTCTCACCTGGTCCTAGGCACGCACACCGGAAGGAGTTTAAGCCACGGCTTTCACTTGTTTCCTAGAGCACAGCCTCCAGCCCAGGCGCTCTCACCTGGTCTGCGGAAGGAGCTTGAGCCACGGGTTTTCCGCGAGCACAGCCTCCAGCCCAGGGGCTCTCACCTGGTCTCCTTTTCAGGCAGCTGTTCCCAGTAGCGCCTCTTCCTCTCCACGGCTTGTCAGCGCACCAGCCAGGTTTCGATTTTCCCAGGTGAACCCGCTATCCTGTTGTGGCCTTTTTCTTCCAACTGGCTTATGGGAATTTCGAGATGCCTAAAACTCAGCTCCTCTTCCAGTCAATAACCTGGAGCCGGGGACTGGATCTCGGGCAAGCCACCTCTTCCAGGATGGCTCAACTGTTTGCTTCACCAACACGGCCGCACCTGCAGCTTGGTTCTAATGCCCACCCTGACCAAGCCCCTTGTGTGTAATATGGAATCTATAATTAAAAGTCTGGATATACAAAGGGATGTAGTAAAGGGCAATAAAGGGGAAGGAAAGAAAGCACACTCACTTTGAAGGCTGAGGAAATCACTAGACTGCTCATTCCCTATTTTTCCTCCCTTATTCATGTCTCTTTTTGTCTTGAAAAGGAATGTCATTAATAAACAGGATTCTACTCTCTTCCTGCATCCTTGTTTTCCTTATTTAGATCATGGTTTTGGGAGTTGGCTTGTCACATTACAAAACACCTCTTATAAATATGAATAAGAAGATATATATAACTGAGTCACTTTGCCGTATAGCAGAAATTAACACAACATTGTAAAAATGCCTCTTAAAGAAACACAATCCACCACCTGTCAACTCCTGTTAACCAACAAGAGAGGCCACAGATTCGACATCCAACAGATAAGAGCCTCGGCACCACCACGCTAAAGAGTGACAAATCAAAGACCTGATTTGACTTCTCTCCCTCCCTTGGTCAAGGAGCAGCAGTATTTCCTGTCAACTAGACAGGAAAACCAAAGCTGAGCTGTATTCTGGCCATAAATCCTTTCTTTCAAGGTCAAACAAGTTCAGGCCAGCGTTGGTCCCTAGCCCGAGGAGAGCTAACTGGATGCTGTTGAAGCCTGTTTGACTTCCAGCCCACGGCAGCCCTGCTGCCTATTACAATGTTGGAACTCTCTAGAAACTGGAAAGTCCTAAAGAATACCAGTCGCCCCTGAATTAGACATGACATTCATTACCAGAAGAAACCCAAACCCACAGCTCTGCGCTACCAGTTCCCCAAGGATGCTCCATCTATTTAGCTGGAGCTGATCCAGAAATGTTGCCCTGGATAACCCCATCCCTGTTGGATCTTTCAAAGCTTCCATGCAATGAGCAAAGGCACCACCACTGGTTTATCACCCCCCGCCCTGTTCGGGCCAGGCCGAGTCCTTAAAACACAAAGGGAACCACTCCGGCTATGGTGGCTCCCGTCTGCGGGCTCCTCTCTCAGGCCCCGCCATGGGCCCAGCGGCCTCCACCATCTTGGCCTTTGCCAGGGCAAGAAGACACCACCACCAAGAAGGATAAAATAAGTTTTTATTTATAGTCTTATAGTAAAGGGGAAAGCCTTAACTTGCAAGACAATTCTTCAGCAGTATGTACAACATACTTTTTATTTCCATGGAATGGAATCAAACACAGACTGAGACTACAGAGTATACACTAGAAATCAGCAAATGCCGGGAACAGAGTAGGAAAAAGACAAAGAAATGAGGCCTAAACACACAAAACCCTTCACTGGGATCTGCTGACCGCAGCCAGAACCAGGGCTGGATCACATAATGGGGACAGGTTCCAGGACAGTCGGAAGGGGAGGGGCGGGCGAGGGTGGGGAGGGGTCCGCACTGGGGTGCGGGTCTGTCTCTTATACACATCTTAAATACCAAGGTTCCACCCTTTCCGTAACGAGGCCCCAGCGGGAAACACAGGGCAGGCACAGGATGGTTCTCAGCATCTCTGTGGCTAGCTCAGTGCAGGTCATCCGGAAGGCACCGCAGANCCATGAACCTGACCCAACACTGGGGGGGGGGGGGAATCCTTAAAAAGAAGGGGGAATAATTCTGATTACTCCAAACTGGTCATCTTCTGAAAGTAGAGCAGTCCACAGATTCACAAAGTCTATCAAACAGAGGTGAGGATGGCCCAGAAGGAGAGGCCTGGGTGGGGCAGGAGTCCCCCGGGCACGTGCCTGGAGGGGCTGGAGGAGCTGGTGGGTGGTCAGGACACCATGTGCTCAGAGGTCTGGCCGGCCGTCTGTCCTCCACAGAGAAAGCTGCCAAGTTGGGGTGTTTTGGTTTAAAAATTCTTGGTGGGGACAGGGAATCCCTGAAGGGAAACGTTAAAAAAAAAAAAAAAAAAAAGTGGAAACAGGGAAGGAGAACGAGAGCTGTTGTCCAAGAGCTTCTACGTAAAAATAAAATTTAAAAAAAAAATGAGAAAGAGGAAAAAAAACAAAGAGTCTCTTAAATGGTTCTGAGGGTTCTAAAGATGAACTGAAAGGAGGATAAGACGACGGAGGAGACAGACAGTTTTTATTGCTGGCCTGCCCCGCGGAGCTTAGCTGGCCTCCATCCGGAGCTTCTTCCTGCTTTGGGGCTCTTCGGGCTCTGACTCCGAGCTGGAGTCCGAGCCCCCATCGAAGGCAGAGATGGTGCTGCCCTTGGCGTTGGTGTAGAGGCTGCTGTCTGAGGAGGGGTAGTTGGTCTGCAGTTGGGCACTCGACCTCGCCTTCTCCAGTGCACGGACTGAAAGGCAACCAAGCGAGTGGGTTACAGCCTTCCAGAGACTACGGGAGGAACTGAGTCTTGGGTTGGGGTCCAGCCTGTTCTTCCGAAGGGCATGCTGGCCCCCGAGGCTCAGGGCGGCTCATAAGTAACTCCCTTTTGCTGGCTGGTCCACCTGCACACTTCATTTCCCTTTGCCTTTCCCAGCCAGACACGAGTGCTCAGTGGATATGGCCAGCCACTCTGCAATGCCACCCAACCCTAAAGAGAAGGCGTGTGAGGTCACCATCCTGCTGTGGAAGCCCAGTACAGAGAGAGGAACACAAGCTTCCTGTGGGACCCAGCAGTGCAGTAACAGCGCAGCTGGCCCGGCAATGCCTGGCTCCACAAGGGTGTGAGGGTCACACATTAGCAGGGAAGGATGACAGAAGATGTACCAGCCAAAGAAAAGTTTTGGCTTAGCTCTCATGTACAAGATCCACTTGGAAAGACAAGCTGGACACGTGGAAGCAAGTCACCAATACACAGAGTACCTGGGTTTTCCAACACGGAGCCCCTACATGCAGGCTGCTCGGCCCGGTAACCAACCCGCTGCCGCCTCCCGCTGCCCATCCCTCGGTTCAGCTCATCTTGAGCCTGGAAGGTCAACCCATTTATTTTGGTTTAGTTTATTTTATTTGAGATGTTCTAACCCAGATGGTTACTTGCATTTCCTTTTACTTGCATCTTCCATGAGGGAGGAAGAGAAGTGAATTCCCCAGGAACAAAGAACTTGAGCAGCTCTCGCTTTCCCCTGTGGTTGTAGGAAAAGGCGGGTGTGAGCATTGGAGAACAGCATGGGCCTGGCCCATGGGCTGCCCTGAGTGGACTACCGTTGACACGGGGAGCGCTCACTGTCCCTGAACACCTGGAGCCTCTGGCTCTCACACAGCACACTCCAATCCAAGGACCTCGCAGCTCTTCTGAGGCACCTGAGGCCAGCTGCGATCTCAACCACCAGTGAAACACTTGAGCCCCAAGAAGGGGAGAGCGAGCAGGTCAGAAAAAAGTCTCCAGATGGCTAAGCCTTAGACTCCACTGTTCCCTCACCAGGGGCTCAGGTCCTTCCTCAGGATGGCTACACTCGACTACAGGCCCAAGCAGCAGGGCTGTAGCTGCTCAGGAGCGTGGCTCCGTCACTGGTTCTGACTCTGCAGGCCCCGGCGCGAGGCCCTGACCTGGCTGGTGCACAGCGGGGCCAGCTGCCCCACAAGCTCCACTGCTCACCTTGCTGCTCCAGGAGAGCATTCTGCCGCTTGAGGTCATCAATATCTTGCTGGTGTGTGTGGTTTTTCCTTCGCATATACTGGATATACTCTGTGGCTTTGTCTAGGATTTGGGCCCGGGATGCCTGTTGCAATATGAGAAAAAGCAGAGGGGACAAAATAAAGACCTAGTCCATGCAGCAAGGAAACCATTCCTTTCAGCAAAGGCTACATGAGGGACAGAAGTAGGAGGGGAAGGGCACGAAGCGCTAAGTGCTGTCGAGAATCCTCTTTATGCCAGTCAAGGCATCAGCTGCTTTCCACAGCTTACCTCACTGGCACTCTGAGAGAGGTGGTTCCACTAGGAACCCGAGTCTCAGAGTTTACTGGTTTATTCAAAGCCACCAGCTAAAAGGTGCAGAGCCTGGATTCAAATTCAGCTCTGTCTCAATCCTGAACTTGTTTCCCAGCCAGCCCCTTTGGTTCTTTAGGTTGCTTTCACGTCTTCGGACAGGCTGTTCTGAAAAAATTAAAATACTACTCAACTGAGAGCGTAGGTCACTCATTCTCTGCTGGTATAGGCAGCTGGTCCAGAAAGACAAGATCAAGATCTCAGCTGGAGCTGGCTCAGGATGGGGATGGGTACAAAGGTTTTCATCAAGGTCCGAGACTTCAGACAAGTACTCAGACCGTTGTCAACTAGTTCCAACTAAGCCATGTGACCGAGTCACTGTTTCAACCTCTCTGGCTAAAGAGACGTTTGTGAAAGCTGTCAGAGCTTGGTGTCAACACAGGAAGGGTATGAGCTTGGGCCATTTCAGGAAGCAACCACACCTTTACCATGGCTGAGGGTAGCCTAGGGACTGCCCTGTAGAGGAACAAGTTAATGAGCTAATAAAATGGATGTCAGGTTACTTGGATCCTGGAGGTCAAACTTGTCTGGGAGATTCCCTGCAGGGTTGCAAACGTGGCCTGAGTTACTCATGACCAAGCAGTCAACTGACTGAACTGGCAGAATGGTACAAGGCCCAGAGAACTGAAACCCAAGACAAGCTAGTCTAGTCGCTGAAGTCCGGCAGTGATGCCACTGAGGCTCCTGAGCAGGAACAAAGCTTCTGAAACGGCAAAGAAAACAGCCACACTTGGGCGAGCAAAACTATCCCCGCTTGTAGTAAACCCTGACAATCGCAACTCATCGACTCCAGTACTGCTGGGTATCAGAGCGGTTTGGAAGACCTAGGTTTATTCACCAGTTCTCACAAGTACTAGAGTCTCCAGGCTTTCCTCTTATGGCATCCTTAGGGCAATTTCCTCAAAAGGAAACTGTTCATAGTCAACCATTTTTATCTGGTGTGACTTGTGTGTGGGGCACAGAGCAGACACTGTGGGGAAACAAAATGTATTAGTCATGACCTCTTTGCCCAGATGCTTACTATCTAATTGAGGAGATAAACATAGCTATATACAGACAAATCACAGGGCAGTACCAACAAGCGTAACTTGAGTGGTACAGATTACAAAGGCCACGGGAAGGACGGCTTTTGGCAGGGGTGGTCACCTTGCGTGTGCCAGGAATTAGCCTTGGCTCTGCACACACAGGCTCCCATCTGAACCAGTGGGTCAGGGTGGGTTAGACTGAGGTGGAATTTGTGGGAACGGGTTGCTCTGCGCGAGGAGAACAGCGTAGGCAAGGGCATGAGGGTGGAGAGAGGACCAGGTCTCCGTCTTCAGTTGAGTAAGTCAGCTGATGGAGAAAGAGTGAGGGCACCTACCAGTGGGGGGTGGGGGGCAGGGCCCACGACTCTCGTTACAAGGCCACTTCAGAGGCTGGTTCCCATTTCTGCCAAAGGAGACTTATTAGGGTTAATTACTGGGTGATAAAATAGCGGGGGATGGGGGGGGTGGGGACGGCACATATTTAGAAGGGACTAATTAAAAGACCCTGCCTCTCTGGATGCTAGAGAGGGGATTAACAACATGTATAGTCGGACAGGTGGCAGGATGGCAGGGGGGGGAGAAGGGCTTAGGAATCCAGCAGACAGGGGCCTCCGGAGTCCTGGCCCTAATGTGCTCTGGGACCACAGACACAGTCTTGCTCGTGGGGCTATTTCTTACCCGACAAGAAACTCTCTGACCCCACTGAGCCTTCCAAATTCTATGCGTTCCATCACTGATCTATCTGCCATGCATATTTATATCACAGCTTCTCTTTAAATTTGCTGTTGTTTTCCCAACTAACTGTTGCTCCCAGAATGCAACATTAACCTCATTTAACTCTGCATTCATATCTAGCACAAGGGAAAAAAGCAAAATCTCTGAACAGGAGAGCACTTGCAAATGCTTAGTGATAATTTTTAACAAATGACCACACTGAGTAGCGGCCTGAGAGCTACCACTTTCTTCTTCACACATTCATACATGAAATCACGAGGTGTTCATACATGAAATCACGAAGTGAAACCTGAGCTGTGAGCATAGCGCAACAAACCAAAGAGAAAGATGCCATGAGAGACGGAACTCTTTCTACCTCAGGGCATTTTCTGGATGAAAATACAATTCATAGCTGCTCAGAAAACAGAATGTATTGGGATCAAGAGGTCTCCATTGAAGGAGAGACTGGAATTAACCCAGCACCCTCTAGAATGCTAACAAGCACCGCCCTTCTTCCATACCCGCCCCTTGCTAAGCAGAAGTACCCAGGCCACTTCAGGTTGTCCCTGACCTCCCCTTAGCAAGTTCAAAAGCATGGTTCAATTAACTTTATTTTGCCTTCTCCAGTGTTCTCAACAAGAAGTAAAATCCCACAAGAAAAAATCTGAAGTACAAATGACAGAATTTCCCCAAATTTACAAGTGCATGAAGTCCACAGGGAAGAAAACGGTAGAGCAGGAGAGACTCATTGAAAGCCCCCTCTCTACAAACCAACCCCCCAGTTTAACAAACCATACAAGATCATGTGACCAGCCACAAGGGGAAGGTGTGGGTAGGACCTTGCCTTTATGAGTTTATACTATGAACAGTAAACATGAAGCCTGCAAGAATCCTGGGCCTCGTGGCCTGGACTATGGAGTGACCCTGGGCTTTCGGTTTCTGTTTTCTAAACGGTGCCCAGTTGCTGAGTCGGCAATCTTCACGTGAGTGTCCCTGAACAGATAACACTTGGTAGGATCAACATGTCCATAGATCAACTGTTGCCTGTGGGTATCCAGGAAGGATCTGAATGAATAATCTTTCCTGCGAGTTTTTACAATTAGAAGGCACTAATTCTTATTCTGCCGTTCCTCGCAGAAACAGAACCCTTCAATGGTCTGGACAATCCCAGCACAGGAGGGTCTGTGGCTGTGGGACCGAAGCAGCACTGGGCCTTCTGGATAGCTGTGTGAGTTAATGCACAGCAACTGAGGCTTCTTTCCCTCTGGGAGCCATGTGAAAGGACACTGGACACCCTTGCCAGATGGTGTTCCAGAGCCATGGCTGCACATACAGCATTATCAATGATGAGGATAATGGCAGCATCTGAGGACTTACACAATGTCAGGTACCCTCACACAACCTTCTGATGTGTTCAGTTCAGTTCAGTTGCTCAGTTGTGCCCAACCTTTTGCAACACCATGGACTGCAGCATGTCAGGCCTCCCTGTCCTTCACCAACTCCCAGAGTTGACTCAAACTCATGTCCATTGAGTTGGTGATGCCATCCAGCCATCTCATCCTCTGTCATCCCCTTTTCTTCTTGCCTTCAATCTTTCCCAGCATTAGAGTCTTTTCAAATGAGTCAGTTCTTCACATTAGGAGGACAAAGTACTGGAGCTTCAGCTTCAACATCAGTCTTTCCAATGAATATTCAGGACTGGTCTCCTTTAGGAAGGATTGGTTGGATCTCCTTGCAGTCCAAGGGACTATCAAGAGTCTTTTCCAATACCACAGTTCAAAAGCATCAATTCTTCGGTGCTCAGCTTTCTTCATAGTCCAACTCTCACATCCATACTTGACCACTGGAAAAACCATAGCCTTGACTAGATGGACCTTTGTTGTGTTAGTTCTGATGTGTTAGTTCCCCTATTTTATACATGAGGAAACTGAGGCAGAGAGTTGTAACTTGTCTGATGTTAAATAACCAGTAGGTAATATAGTCAAGATTTGAACCCAGGCCTCTGCTGCTGCTGCTAAGTCGCTTCAGTCATGTCTGACTCTGTGAGACCCCAAGGACTGCAGCCCACCAGGCTCCCCTGCCCATGGGGTTTTCCAGGCCTCTAGGACACCCTTATTTTGGGACTAGAGAGGAGGCTGTGGAACTAAGAAGATCAATGAAATTTGGAGAGTCAGAGCAGGAAGACAAGGACTACAAAAGAACTGCCCAATTTGTCTACAAGGACATCAGTGAAGAGCCTGGGGAGGGTGGTTTCCTTGAAGAAGTGAGTTTAGGTAAATCATCTTCACATAGGTCAATGGGTGCAAAAGTGACTTGAAGCTGAAGCAAAGATGAAGACTGGTTTTTACAATAAGGTTGAAAAAGTAAGAAATGAAAAAAAAAGTAGTATATAATAATAGCAGCATAGAAGGAAGATTGTTTTTCTTTTTCTTTGAGAGGCAAGTGAAACCCAAAAAGTCTCTTAGCAGAGAAGCAGCAAATATAGAGGGAAAGCCAGAAGATGCAAGCTAGCTTGAAGAGAACTGAGTGAACTTGGGCCACGGCTCAGAGGAGGTGCGGACTCCCCACACTGCTCTGGCTTTATCACCTAAGAGGAGAAACCTAAAATGGACGGTAGAGACAGCCCAGCGTGGCTCAGGGGCCCAGTGGTTCCTGCCTCCTCCTGCTTGTCCACAGCTGCTTGCCTGCTTGCATCTGTGCCCCGAGCAGCGAGGAGATGGAGAAAAAGGACACCCCAGCCTCCAAAGGCTCCCACCTGAACAGAACTCTGCTTGGGAACAGGGTACACTCACCTTGTGTGCTGTGGCAAGAATCAACTATGAATTTCACCAGAGGCCCCAAACCCAAGAGTGTGATTCTACTCTGTACCTTTTAAAGGTCCCAGATGATTCTTGAAGTACTGAACAATGATGTTTAAAATGACATCCATGGTTATTAAATCCCAGTTAAGGCAGTGGCTCTCAAAATTTTTCATATAGGGCAAGAGTCCCATACATTTCTGGAGCTGTACATCTTTGTGGTTGTGTATCAGTCCAAGTTGTTTTAGAAAGCAGGTGGGGAAAGGTGAGGAAGAGAAGAGTAGTGCTAGACTCTTAACAACAGAAACATCATTGCTGTTCCCCAGGGTCCTAATGCTGATCTGAGAAACAG
This sequence comes from Neotragus pygmaeus, assembly GCA_006410875.1. Taxonomy (NCBI): domain Eukaryota; kingdom Metazoa; phylum Chordata; class Mammalia; order Artiodactyla; family Bovidae; genus Neotragus; species Neotragus pygmaeus. Next base: position 35,485 of record SJYV01047657.1, on the reverse strand, counting down.
TCATCTTTGCTGAATGTATCATTTTTTCCCTCCTGTCAAAATCAGATCCTACCGGGCTGATGTGACAGTTGCCCTGTTCTCCTAAGAACCAAAACCCCATATCCTAGGGAATGAAAAACCACTGGCTGACTTATCAACTGACATGTTTTATTTTGCACTAAAGAAAATAAAACCATAATTTTCTGAAACCTGCACAAACTTTTACACATGGTAAAGAAAGGGAGGGCTAGGGCAAAGCTGGTATATATTTTCAACTGATTAAGCCATTTTCTGGAAACAAAAATTAAACAGACAATAAATTTGGGTCTGCAGTAAACTAGTTCATTCCAAAATGGAACCACCATCAGTGCCAACAAAGGAGGCTAGAAGGCTGTGGGGTCAGAACCAGCACAGCCGTGTGGCCCCTTCAAGGTCTCCTGTGCCTAGCCCAAGGGACCATGTTCTTGATTACTAGAGGAGGCAAAGGTTTCACACCCCATAAAGGACCTAGTTAAAGCTGGGAGCCAGACATCTGTTTAAGGGTCAACACAAGTCACGTTTCAAACTCTGTATTCTTTTATCTTGGGCCCTTGGTAGTTTGAAATGAAGCTGTGACACTGGCCCATCCAACTTTGATGACGTGGGACAGGAGCACAGGGCTCCTACGAAGAGGAAATACAACTAGTAAATAAACATGTGGAAAATGACTTACTCTCACAGGCAACAGACAAAACACAAAATTAATTACTATCTTTGGCTTACTAAATTAGTCACCCCCTTCAAAAAAAAAAAAAAAAAATCCAGTGATGGCAAAATCGGTACTCTCAAAACAATACCAAAAGACTAATCTTTAGAATTTACTTGAATATGAAAAGGAAAAAAACACATGAAAACTACCCTCCTGGAAAGCGTTTTGGCAACATACAGCAAAAAATCAGGTGTTTTTACCACTAGACCCAACAACCCAACTTGGAGGAATCTATTTTATGGAAATAGCCACATGCACCGGGATGTGCATCACTACATTATTTGTTGAGTTGAAAAACTGGAGGAAACCTAAATGGTCCAAAGAAACATGCCTGATGTCTATATATGAACATTCTATCACTTGCTTTCAATGTTATGTGAAAGCAACAAACTATGGCCTTTACCCATGTGAAGCGTGCATACGAAAAGGCCAGGAGCAGACCACTTTACTCCTGCTTCTGAGACTCCATCAGCAGACACATGGATTTAATAACAGCAGCTTTAGGGAGAGAGGGAAAGAGGAGCCAGCTTTGTTTGATACCCACTTGGAGATGCNCTATGGCCTTTACCCATGTGAAGCGTGCATACGAAAAGGCCAGGAGCAGACCACTTTACTCCTGCTTCTGAGACTCCATCAGCAGACACATGGATTTAATAACAGCAGCTTTAGGGAGAGAGGGAAAGAGGAGCCAGCTTTGTTTGATACCCACTTGGAGATGCCCAATTTCGGTCATATTAAAATGGGGTATGGGATGGGGAGAGTGTATCTCTGAACTGCACTGTCCAGTTCAATAGCCACTAGCCATGTGTGACTGAGAAGTGCTATAAGTATAAAACATACTGGATTATAAAACAGTGCAAGAAAATAATATAAAATCCCATTAGTAATTCTTAACATATTGATTATATATGGAAGTCATACTTATTTTTGTGTTGTATTACTTGTTCAGTCCTATCTGACTCTTTGTGACTGTAGCCCGCCAGGCTCCTCTGTCTATGAAACTGGTGGTATTGGTTTCCAGGCCAGAATACTGGAGTGGGTCGCCATTCCCTTCTCCAGGGAATCTTCCCAACCCAGGGACTGAACCTGGGTCTCCTGCATTGCAGACAGATTNTAGCCCGCCAGGCTCCTCTGTCTATGAAACTGGTGGTATTGGTTTCCAGGCCAGAATACTGGAGTGGGTCGCCATTCCCTTCTCCAGGGAATCTTCCCAACCCAGGGACTGAACCTGGGTCTCCTGCATTGCAGACAGATTCTTTAATGTTTGAGCCACCCAAGAAGCATAAATAAAACATACTATTAAAATTAATTTTATCTACTATTTTGGGTTTTTTTTTACTATGTCAACTAGAAATTTTAGTTGATTTTAAACTAAATTATATTTCAAATGTATTTATGGCTCACATCGAACTTTCGCTGGACACCACTTATCTTAGAATCTTAGAATAAAGCAAAGATTGTGGTTTTATTATAGGAATGGAAGGGCTGTTCCTTTTCTTCCCATTTTCCCACAGTTTTTTGCAACTTTATTAGAGGGGAAAAAAGAAAAAAAAACGCTAGAGGGAAGCCCTAGTGACCAATTCCTGTCCTTTCAAGTTGCTGAGTTTCATGGCTCTATAGTCTTCTCCACGTAGTGAGCCCTCTAGCACTGTAGCACAGGCTTCCAGAAGGACGGACAAAGTTCCCGCCCTCAGAGAGTGCACCCTTCAGTTAGGTGATAAGATTGTTACACACAAAAAAATGAAGACAGAGGAGAGGCCCCATGAAGGTCCCCTGGGGTGTCAGGGACTGTGATACCCAGGGTTCTCAAGGTGCTGAGGCATTTGATGTGGGCCGTGACAATGGGCAGGTGGAGACTGACTGGCAGGGAGAAACACACGAAGGCATGAAAGCAGGAAACGCAGGGAGCTGGGGAGTCCTTGAAGTGGGTCTCCTCACTGTGAAACCCCAATGTCATGTGGGTGGTGAGGCTGGAGTTGGAACCTTGGTGGAAGGAAAGAATTCAGATAAACCTGAGGATGACATTCCTGCATAGAGGAGGGTGTGCACTGCTCCACAGCAAGGGAAGCGGCAGAAAAAGCAGGAGGGCAAGTTGGGAACCTCATTTAGAGAACATGAATACCAGTCCCTACCTCGATGGGCACCGAGAAACCCTTGGAGGCTTTCACAGTGCAGAAGTATGAAGAAGTCAGATACAAACTGTACATTTACAGTTACTGAGCCCAGAGCTTAAGGGAGATCTGGGCAACTGTGGACAAGAACTTAAGATGTAGAAATTTTAAGAAGAAATGTCCAAGGTGGAGTCTGGTCAGATACTAACTGATGGGTAATGAGGTGAAATGGGTAGGGCTGTGGTTTATGTTTCACATAAAAGATAATCCTTTCAGCAGCCCAGATACGATGGAGAAACAGTGCTGCTAAATGAACTGCCTGCCTCAAAGGGTGTCCACCAGAGTGAGCCCCTCCCAGTGGAACAAGGCCAGGTGGAGAGGGGGCTTCCTTCAGTTAATAAACACTCACTCGGCTTCCTACTGCATGCCAGGCTACAAGGAAAGAAATATGACCAAAGATATTCTCCCTGCCTTCAGTACTTACTATGGTGAAGCATGGGAGATGGGCAGACAGTCATTAAGTAACTACACAAACACATGCACAGTTACACCTGGGATAAGTGCCTGGGCCACAGGGCTGAGTGAGTTTAACAGGGATACTGACCTTCAGCTGTAGGAACTGTTACGTTTTCTGGTATAAGGCAGCTATTTGATTTCAACATTTACCTGTTAAGGACACTGGGCTTAATGAAGATGAAACAAACTAGCTCCATGTTTTGACCTCTTACTTGATGTTCATCATGTTGTTATTGTTGTTACGTAGAATTCTCTCCCCTAACAAGAGAGCTAGATGCTCAAGAGCAGACACCATGTATTAAACCTCCAGACGCTCATAAACACATGAGCACAACCACGCTGGCTGTGCTGTCAAAGGGCTGAGCAAGCTCAGTTTCCTCTGGCGCTCACTCCTCAGCTCCGTCCTGGGGACCTACCATGAGCTGGAGTCTGTGACAGGAGCTGGCAGAGGCAGTGCCTTCACAGTCTCACCCAAATAGAAGGGACTCTGACTCACTGCCTAGAAGAACGCTCAATTGTTGAGCAGAAGAAACACTGTTTTCCTTTATTTTCATCTTAGGTTATAATCTCTTTTTAACATAGCTCTATCCAAAAAGGAGAAATCCAGAGCACCACTGACTGCCTAAGAGAGCAATGAAGTAGGATAAACAGGCATTTAGGAAGAGACTTAGAAGATAAGAAATTACTATAAACCACCGTTTAGCTACACATGGCAATGCTGAAACAGAACCTTATCACTAAAGTCAACCGTATCACTAAAGTCAACCATGCCAAGCAGACACTGTGATTGGAAGCAATCTCTCTGGTGCAGGGGCTGGAGCTAACTTATTGGGGGTGGGGGCAGAGCTAGGGCCCCATGAAAGGCAAACTGGCACGCTCACCACCAAGTATACCATTCCCCACCACTCCACCCCACCCCACACACAAAACAGGGTGAACTCAGAGCCAGCAAGCCATTGGGCAACACTCCCTAGGACCCAACTAAGGACCTTTAAAACAAAGAATAATTCTGTTCAAGAACGGCAGTGTCTTCCTTTGCAAAATGGGGTCACAGATGTTTTCGCCCTTGTTTCATTAATCCTGGTGGCTCAGACGGTAAAGCATCTGCCCGCAATCGCAATGCGGGAGACCTAGGTTTGATTCCTGGGTCAGGAAGATCCCCTGGAGAAGGGAATGGCAACCCACTCCAGTACTCTGGCCTAGAGAATCCCATGGACGGAGGAGCCTGGTAGGCTACAGTCCATGGGGTCACAAAGAGTCGGACACGACTGNGATCCCCTGGAGAAGGGAATGGCAACCCACTCCAGTACTCTGGCCTAGAGAATCCCATGGACGGAGGAGCCTGGTAGGCTACAGTCCATGGGGTCACAAAGAGTCGGACACGACTGAGTGACTTCACTTTCACTCACTTTCCTTTCTCTGGTTGACTGGCTTATAGTTCTAATTCCATTCTATCTTTCCTGTGGGCTCCAAGTCCAGCTGAAAAACTATGGGAAACAAGACTCAAGCAACAGGAGCTCAAGAGGCCACTTGCAAACAATTCGATCTATGGCAAAACCCAACTAGACTGCCAACTATAATTAATTTCTCAGAGCAGCAATACAGACCCAGACAAATTTATAAACTTCAGTGACGCACAACTCTGCACTTCAGTGTTGCCTACACATGCTACTTCAGGGAAGAACATTTGTAGTAACCCTAGTATGACACACTGCCAAGATATTGGCTCTGTCCAGGGGAAACTCCCAATATGAAGACAAGGTATAAGAATTTAAGGAAATTTCTTTAAAATGTTCTAAAGTTGTTTATCCCCAGGGTGTGGTAGAAAGACTAACTCGGTGATCGGCAGTCCTGAGTTCTAGTCCCTGTCTAGCTACTGATTAGAATCTTGAGCCTGCTCCGTCGTCTCTCACATGTAACAACGGCAGGAGCTAGCAGTAGTCATTGTCCAGTTATGACAGTGTGTAATACTCACCTCAGAGAACTATTGTGTAGACTTCATCTTATATTGCAATACAGATATTAGTTAATACCGACATTTTATTTAAGCAAAAGGTGAACATCTTATAGTAAAATATAGGAAACAAAGGATAGGGTTTGGGTCTCACATTTAAAGCTGTTTTTTTTTTGGGGGGGGTGTTTCAGTATAAAGTATCCCCCATTCTTGGTTAGGATCCAATTCAATCAGTATTAGTTTCCCTTTAAAAGACAAAAGGCTTAGAACACATNTGTGAAGTGTAAAAATAAGAAAGAAAATGCCGGCGTCAGAGGAAGCGGCGGGTGGGGAGTCAGCCCTACCCCCCCTTCCCCATCCTACGCCCCCATCCCCCCTAGCGGGATCGGGTAGCGGGGCAGGGGGGTCTCGAGCGCCGCCCCACCTTCCGGGATCCGACCCCGGACAGAAGCGGATCCAGAGCACTGTCTGCTCTCCTCGCACCCAGCTCATGGCATGCGGGCACTCCCAATCCCTCTCCGCCCTCCTTCATTCCCCAGGATCCGCGGGTCACGGGAGCACGGGGTCGCGCGCGGACGGGGCATGGTCCTAAGCGCAGTCCCCCTTCCCCATGATCCGGACAATGGGATCCCCGGCGCACCCCGTCCCTGTCCCCCGGATCCTGAACGGGATAGGATGGGAACGGGAGGCCGCAGCACCTTCCTCCACCGGGGGAGGTTGGGGTCCCAGAGGCCGCGTGTCTCCTCCCCACCTCCAGTCCCAGAAGGCCGCTCCGGCCAAGAGCTCGGAGAGAGCGAGCCGGGAGCGCGACGGAGGGGATCGTGGCCCAGCTGGGGAAGGGGAAGGAGGCGGCGGCTGCCCGGCCCCCTGCCGCCGTCGCCCTGCTGAGAACCCCGGCCGCTGTCCCAGCCTGACAACCCGCAAGGGAAGGAAGAAGCCCCAGGACTCACGTCGCTCTCCACCTCGATGTCATCGTTATCGCTCATTTCCTACGGCCCAGGGAGCGGCCACTGCAGCGGCGGCGGGGAAGGGGGAGGGGTGGAGGGGAGGGGGAAGTCACCGACAACAACAAGCCGAGTCCCCCCCCACACACACTCACTCACTCACTCACTCGCTCTCTCACTCACTCACTCACTCACACACACACACACACGACACGGGCGAGAACCACCTCCTCACTGCAGCACCGGATCAACGGCGGCACGCACGCCCGGTCGGCCCCCTGCCACGTGACCGAGCTCGTCACGCTGGGGCCGCCGAGACTTGTAGTTCTTGTCCCTTTGACTTACGGCCCAACTAAGTGAATAAAAACTACAAATCCCATAAGGAACTGTACTCAGTCTTCGCCAGCCCGGCTTGTTGACGGAGCCCAGAGCGCTTGCGTGCCCCGTGGAGGGGGCGGAGAGAGAAGCGGCGCGGTGCTTGCTGGGAGTCGTAGTCCGTAGACCGCGAGTTGTCAGGAGATTTTCCTCCGGAGGCGGCAGAGGTGGCTGCTGGGAAGACAGGACACGTGGAGGGAGCTGGGGCTCCTGGAGCCGGGCACAGGCTGAGCGCCGGGCGCCGGGCCCAGGGGACAGGGTGGAGGCTCTGGAGGAGTAGCCAGCTGCCTAAATAACGCTGCCTCTCCTTGGTGCGACTGGTTTTACTCTGTCTTTGGATGACCGAGTCGCTCTGCGTTGCGCTCTGGGGCGTGACCCTCCTGCTGGGGGATGCTANGGACAGGGTGGAGGCTCTGGAGGAGTAGCCAGCTGCCTAAATAACGCTGCCTCTCCTTGGTGCGACTGGTTTTACTCTGTCTTTGGATGACCGAGTCGCTCTGCGTTGCGCTCTGGGGCGTGGCCCTCCTGCTGGGGGATGCTACAGCAGGGAATTAGGGGGCGCGGCTCCGATTGCCCACGCAGACCCTGGGGATCTGGCAGTGGGGAGGTGTCAATGGCAGGTGTTGAATGATGTCACAGGCCTGGCAAAATGACCGACCACCGGCCTCGCTGAGGAACCTCTCCCAGTCACGAGAATCTGGTGTCCATTCATCCGGGACTGACTATCTTGCTCCTTACTTGAGGGTCATCCTTTCAGGCTCTTTACAAGGAAATAAAAGCGCTTTCTAAATTTGTTGTAGAGTAACAAGTTTAAGGAGTGCCCCAGTTCAGAGTACTATAATTAAGAATTGCAAAAAATACCAAAATGGGAAACTGATGCAGCTCCCTATCTAGTTAAAATCTTATTTAAGTATTGTGGCATCAGGTGTGATCATATCTATTTCACTAATATTTATTGAACATCCAACATGTGCCAGCATGGAACTGACATAATGTGTAACACTGGAACGGACCCTGTCTTTATGAGGCTCACAGTTGTGGAAGCAAAAGTGAGACTGCCCCGCTGTAATTTTAACAGTTTACCTTTACAATAAATCCTTAATTTAAAAACCTTAGAATGTTTAAATTGTCGAAAGCAGTTTGGAAATAGATTTCATAATAAAGCTGTCTTCATTGTAGTCAGGATTATTTTTACTCAGTGTGGAAAGAAAGATTAAGTAAAAATTCTTTATGGTCTAATGTCATCAATGGAGACAACTGAAAATTAAAATAGGATGGTTACATTACTGCCTTGGAAATAAAAGCATATCTAGAGGACTTAAGAAAAAGTGTACATTAAGTACCACAGGAGGAAAAAAATACCAAGAAGAGCAAGACACTTTCAAGCCTAAGACAATTACCAAGCTACTCTTACATCTAGTGTCTGAAATGAACGAAATCTTGAGTTTTCCCTATCAGTTACTGAATCTATAATGAGAACCATGAGAACCATTTTATTTCTGATTTCTGAATATGGAAATTTGGAAATATGTCATTTGTGACATATCTCCCCATGTAAGCACACTATCTATGCCTAAGAGATAAATGTAAACATGGTAATCTTTACATTTTTCCTTTAAATATCTGTTGTATTTGAAATCTGCACATCTTTGCAAGTAAACTTATCTTTTCTAAATACTTTTGTCTCAGTCTTCCTTTCACAGCAAGTGGAGGAGATAGACATAAACAGATCATTATAAGAGCTGCTGGACTAGAGGGAAACAGGGAAGGTAGGTAGTTCTTGGGCGAGTTAATTAGCTGGAACCTAGGACTAATTCATGATTACAATTATTGAGTGGCAGTTATGTGCAAAGCACTATAGGCAACTCAGGCTACAAGTTAAAATCACTCTGGGGTTTTACAAATTCTGATGCCTGGGCCACACTGCAAACTAATTGAGTCAGAACCTCTTGGGGGTGAGAACCAGGTAACATGAGTTTCTTAAAAAAAAAAAAATCTACAGGTAATTCCAACATGCAACCAAGATGGAGGACCACTGCTACAGAGGATGCCAAGATAAGATGTTCTTCCAATGAATCTTATACTTTATAAGAGTGAATTTTATGGTTTGTCAATAATTATGTTCAATAAAGCAGTTATATAGAAAACAGGATAATCTCGGCTTACCTGGAATTTAAAAGCTGGAGTAAATTATGAACACAAATCATTTGCAATGAAGACAATCTGAGTGTTACATTAGCTACATAGGCAGTGAGTGATGTAAGAGCTCAGAGGAGGGAGGAAAGAATGGAAAAGACAAGAGATCTCTGCAAGGAATTTAGAGATACCAATGAAACATTTCACGCAGAAAGAGTATGGACCTAACAGAAACAGAAGATATTAAGAAGTGGCAAGGATATACAGAAGAACTATATAAAAAAGATCTTCACGAACCAGATAACCATGATGGTGTGATCACTCACCTAGAGCCAGACATCCTGAAATGTGAAGTCAAGTGGGCCTTAGGAAGCATCACTACAAACAAAGCTAGTGGAGGTGATGGAATTCCAGTTGAGTTATTTCAAACATTAAAAGATGATGCTGTGAAAGTGCTGCACTTAGTATGCCAGCAAATTTGGAAAACTCAGCAGTGGCCACAGGACTGGAAAAGGTCAGTTTCCATTCCAATCCCAAAGAAAGGCAATGCCAAAGAATGCTCAAACTACCACACCATTGCACTCATCTCACACACTAGCCAGAGAAGGCAATGGCAACCCACTCCAGTACTCTTGCCTGGAAAATCCCATGGACGGAGGAGCCTGGTAGGCTGTAGTCCATGGGGTCGCAAAGAATCGGACACGACTGAGCCACTTAGCAGCAAGCAGCAGCAGCACACAGTAGCAAAGTAATACTCAAAATCCTACAAGCCAGGCTTCAGCAGCACGTGAACCGTGAACTTCCAGATGTTCAAGCTGAATTTAGAAAAGGCAGAGGAACCAGAGATCAAATTGCCAACATCCGTTGGATCATTGAAAAAGCCAGAGACTTCCAGAAAAACATCTACTTCTGCTTTATTGATTACACCACCAAAGCCTTTGACTGTGTGAATCACAACAAACTGTGGAAAATTTTTTCAAGAGATGGGAATACCAGACCACCTGACCT
>SJYV01047657.1:0-24581 GCA_006410875.1 Neotragus pygmaeus | reverse complement strand
ACAGAAGAACTGTACAAAAAAGATCTTCACGAACCAGATAACCATGATGGTGTGATCACTCACCTAGAGCCAGACATCCTGAAATGTGAAGTCAAGTGGGCCTTAGGAAGCATCACTACAAACAAAGCTAGTGGAGGTGATGGAATTCCAGTTGAGTTATTTCAAACATTAAAAGATGATGCTGTGAAAGTGCTGCACTTAGTATGCCAGCAAATTTGGAAAACTCAGCAGTGGCCACAGGACTGGAAAAGGTCAGTTTCCATTCCAATCCCAAAGAAAGGCAATGCCAAAGAATGCTCAAACTACCACACCATTGCACTCATCTCACACACTAGCCAGAGAAGGCAATGGCAACCCACTCCAGTACTCTTGCCTGGAAAATCCCATGGACGGAGGAGCCTGGTAGGCTGTAGTCCATGGGGTCGCAAAGAATCGGACACGACTGAGCCACTTAGCAGCAAGCAGCAGCAGCACACAGTAGCAAAGTAATACTCAAAATCCTACAAGCCAGGCTTCAGCAGCACGTGAACCGTGAACTTCCAGATGTTCAAGCTGAATTTAGAAAAGGCAGAGGAACCAGAGATCAAATTGCCAACATCCGTTGGATCATTGAAAAAGCCAGAGACTTCCAGAAAAACATCTACTTCTGCTTTATTGATTACACCACCAAAGCCTTTGACTGTGTGAATCACAACAAACTGTGGAAAATTTTTTCAAGAGATGGGAATACCAGACCACCTGACCTCCTCCTGAGAATCTTGTATGCAGGTCAAGAAGCAACAATTAGAACTGGACATGGAAAAACGGGTTGGTTCAAAACTGGGAAGGGAGTACATCAGAACTGTATATTGTTACCCTGCTTATTTAACTTGTATGCAGAATACATCATGGGAAATGCCAGGCTGGATGAAGCAAATCAAGATTGCCAAGAGAAATATAAAAAAGCCCAGATATGCAGATGATAGCACTTTCTGCCATAAGCAGAAAGTGAAGAACAACTAAAGAGCCTCTTGATGAAGGTGAAAGAGGAGAGTGAAAAAGCTGGCTTAAAACTCAGCATTCAAAAACTAAGATCATGGCATCTGGTCCTATCACTTCATGGCCAATAGATGGGGAAAAAAATGAAACAGTGACGGAGTTTATTTTCTTGGGCTCCAAAATCACTGCAGACAGTGACTCCAGCCATGAAATTGAAAGATGCTTGCTCCTTGGAAGAAAAGAGATGACAAACCTAGACAGTGTATTAAAAAGCAGAGACATCACTTTGCCAACAAAAGTCGGTATAGTCAAAGCTATGGTTTTCCCAGTAGTCTTGTACAGATGTGAGAGTTGGACCCTAAAGAAGGCTGAGTGCTGAAGAATTGATGCTTTGAAACTGTGGTGCTGGAGAAGACTCTTGAGAGTCCTTTGGATAGCAAAGAGATCAAACCAGTCAATTTTAAAGAAAATGAACCCTGAATATTCATTGGAAGGACAGACGATAAAGCTGAAGCTCCAATACTTTGGCCACCTGATGTGAAGAGTCGACTCATTGGAAAAGACCCTGATGCTGGGAAAGACTGAAGGCAGGAGGAGAAGGGGACAACAGAGGATGAAATGGTTGAATGGCATCACTGATTTAATGAATTTGAGCAAAGTCCAGGAGAGAGTGAAGACAGGGAAGCCTGGCATGCAGTCCATGGGGTTGCAAAGAGTCGAACACGACTGAGTGACTGAATGACAACAACTGAGGTATTGTTGACCAGATAAACCTTCTTAGACTGTCAGCTCCAGGAGGGGAAGGACTGGTTCTACAGAGACTTGGTCAGATTTTGGTCACCATGAATCCCCAGTTGTTGGATGGAAGACTGGGCAAGTTGGAGAGGTGAGGAGGAAAGACTTTCCAGGTAGAGAGAGAATGGTGATTTTAACAGATTTCACTTTAGTAATTGATAGATTATGAAGACTGGGGGCTTCCCTGGTGGCTCAGACGGTAAAGCATCTGCCTGCAATGCGGGAGACCCAGGTTCGATTCCTGGGTCAGGAAGATCTCCTGGAGAAGGAAATGGCAATCCACTCCAGCACTGTTGCCTGGAAAATTCCATGGACGGAGGAACCTGATAGGCTACAGTCCATGGGGTCGCAGAGTCGGACACGACTGAGCAACTTCACTTTCACTTTCATTTTCAATAGACATAAAGCCTTGAACCCAATTACAGAATATGTTCTTTTCAAGCACTCACAGAGCATTTACAAAAATTCATCATGTTTTGAGCCGTGAAGCAAATAGTAACAGATTTCAAAGGACTGCGATTTTAGCATGTTCTGGAGCCTAATGCAATTAAAATAGAAATAATAGCTAAAAAATCCTAGTAAGTTTTAAGTGACCAAAATGGAGGGACTTTCATGAGGATGGCATATATATAGGAAAGAACCAGACATAGGAGTGCAGAAATTTCCTCGTTTTCCTTTTTCGTATTTTTCTGATGTGGATGATAATGTAAGACCCTAAGAATTCATTTTTATCTCTGTACACGTCAGTGTCTTTGGTAAGGCGCTCATCAAGACTGGGCCTTGACACTGAGTCGGCAGCCCAATCTAACTCCTTGCTACTTCAAGTTTGGTTCAGTGCTGTCCACATCACCAGGGAGCATGTTAGAAATACAGAGCCCACTCCAGACCTACAAAATCAGATCTGAGTTTCAAACTCAATAGGGTCTGGAAAAGCTCTGATGAGGGGGGAAGGGGACAGAAAATTGGGGAGTAGATCACCTCCATTTTCTCCTCAGCTCTTTTTAATTTGGCTTCCACTTTACCACTTGACTAAAGTCACTCTTTCTCTCTTTTTTTTTTTGCCATGCTGTGCTCCTTGCTGGATCTTACTTCTCCAACTGGGGATCGAATCTGGGCCCTGGCCGTGAAAGCACCGAGTCTTAGCCATGGTACTTACTGCCAGGGAATTCCCACCTAAAAGCACTCTTTTTTCCAGACTACCAGCCACCTTTTTATTGGTAAATCCTTTGAGCTGACAGTAGCCTTCTTCGCTGTGGGCCGCCCCTATTTCTCAAAGGCCAGGAACTCTCCAGCTTCCTCTTACCGCCTTGGCTGGTCCTTCTCCGTATCCTTCGGTTCTTCCTGCCCTGTCAGTGTTTGAGGTCCAGGGGCTCTGCACCTCTTCCCCTCCTACTCTCTGCCTGACAGGATCCTCTGCCTCCTGAGGCTGTCACGGTTGTCTTTCTGCTCTCTGATGGCAGCCCCAAGACTTGAACTCTAGATGATTATATTCAGTTTGTTTCTCAACAGGTCTACTTGGAATCACCCCCAGGCAACTCAAAACCTGAGGCTTATGAACGAGAAAAAGTAGGTTTGGCTCAGCATTTGGAGTAAAATTCATTTATATAAGGTTGCATGTATCTGTTTGAGTATGGATGTACAGAGAAATATGTAGGAGAATATTGAGCAAAAATGTTAGTAGCCTTTGCCTCTGGGAGGTGAGGTTTCCGGAGATTTTTCTTTTTTTTTCCTTTTTAAGTGAGCAGCATCATTCTCACCCAAACAGTAGGGCTATAAAAAGACAACCACTATCTCAGTAAGCCGGTTATCTTTCCTAAGCAGCAAACTTCTCAAGCCATCATCTCGAGGAGGAGGGCTCCTCCTTTTCCACACTGCTTGTGCTTGCTTACTCTTTATTTGCAGGGCAGACGGAGGGTGTAGCCACAGAGATACCAGCAGGAACCAGCTGGCATACTCAAATTAGGATCACTTGAGGGGTTATTAATAACAAAGTTGCTTACAAATATGTGGGCAGGGTGTAAAGAAACTGCAAGGAATCGCACAGTACCGTGGGGACTCTGTGCCCACCCCTCGGCCTGCAGGGGCGAGGGAAAGAGTGCTTATTGGAGCTGGGACAAGGGCCGCGTGCAGAGGGCCCTCTGACAGGAGCTCAGAGCTGGGGCCCAGGACAATTTGATGTGGCGGGCCAAAAGGAAGATGATGCAGTGCAGCAAAGCACCCTTGCCTCCTTTTCTCACCTTTTCAGAGAGCACAGAAGAATTGCAATCCTTCTTCTGTTTTCTGCCCTCCAGCCAGTTTGATCTAGGAATGGTATATCTTCACTCTCTTCATTAAACCTTTCTATCTCTCTCTGGTGGCTCAGACAGTAAAGAGTCAGTCTGCCATGTGAGTTACCCAGGTTCGATCCCTGGGTTGGGAAGATCCACTGGAGAAGGAAAGGGCGACCCACTCCAGTATTCTTGCCTGGAAAATCCCATGGACAGAGGAGCCTGGCAGGCTATAGTTCATGGGTCACAGAGAGTCGGACACGATTGAGAGACTGAGCCAACGATCCTCCTCAATGCCCTCAGGATAAAGTTTACATTCCATAGTTTGGCACATAATGCTCATGATCTGGCTTTTTTGCCAGCATTATCTCTTAGCTCCTAATCTCTTACCCTCTATACTCCAACTGTGCAGAACCTTTTGCCTTTCCCCCAAACGACGATGTTTTCTTTTGCCTCTAGGAATTTCTACATTCTAGTATCTCCCCCAAACCATTCCCACTTATTCACCTTTTCTTCTCATCCTTTGGGACTTTGCCATCATCTCCTCCAGGAAGTCCTCCTGGATTCTCCAGAGCTGGATTAGTGGGAATGGAGCGAGCCACAGGCAATCAGTTTCTTCTCTTGTTCTCCAAGCTGATGAGTCACTCCTCTAGGGGGTAATAAAAGAGGAAGCACAGAGCCACAGTATTCCTACTATATTTTTTTCTCTCTGAAGAATAGAGTAGACTGTTCAGTACCTTGAACTTTCAGCCTCCAGAACCATGAGCAATAGAGGTCTGTGTTTATAAAACATCCAGTCTGTGGTATTTTGTTAGAGCAGGATGAATCGACTAAGACAATCACCATCTGTTTTTATTTGATGTTTACTTACTTGTTTATGGACTATCACCCCACTAGACCATAAACTCAGTGAGGTCAGGGACCATGCCTATTTTGTTCTTAATCATATCCCTGGCATCTAGCATGGTAGCTGGCCTGTGGAAAGTACACAATAAATAGTGTAGACCTGAATCTAAGAATTATTTCAAGGCCATCATACTTTATAGACTCCATCAGTCAGTCAGTTCAGTTGCTCAGTCATGTCTGACTCTTTGCGACTCCATGGACTGCAGCACGCCAGGCTTCCATGTCCATCACCAACTCCTGGAACTTACTCAATCTCATGTTCATCAAGTTGGTGATGCCATCCAACCATCTCATCCTCTGTCATCCCCTTCTACTCCTGCCTTCAATCTTTCCCAGCATCAGGGTCTTTTCCATTGAGTCAGTTCTACGCATCAGGTGGCCAAAGTACTGGAGTTTCAGCTTCAGCATCAGTCCTTCCAACGAATATTTAGTACTGATTTCCTTTAGGATGGACTGGTATGATCTCCTTGCCGTCCAAGGGACTCTCAAGAGTCTTCTCCAACACGATAGAATCCATCGGTAAATGTTAATTCATTCTTAGAAGTATCTGGAGAAAGAATTATGAAAATGGTTTCATCTTTGCCAGAAAGCTAAGTAGAGCTTCCCTACCTGACCTGAATCCCTGGGGCTGATAGGAAACAAAGAAGCTATTTGTTTGGGTCTTGCTCCACACACTGTGCTTGGCAGGGCAGTCCCTGCTAATAATGCCCTGCTCTGAATTCTTCTCAAAATGTGTTTCAATAATTCTGAGGACTTAGGGGTCAGGATGGAGAGGAGGAGATTATGTCAAGGGCCAATCTGTGTTTAGCCTATGCTTTACTTGCAGTCCTTGAACTAATTTGACTCCTTTGTCAGAAAAGCAAAGGCATCTGTTCACAGCTTTCTTAAGGGTCTGCAGAGGATGTTTTGTTTGATAGAGTTAGTTTCTTTATAGACGTTGGTATTTGTTCATGGAAGTTGTTACACTGATCACTTTGGCTTACTGGTATGGTATATGAATACAATAATTTATTAGGTAGGAGAAATTTTAGTATAATGGAATAATATTTCTCATATGTTTGACCATATAATCAAAGCGCAATTTAAGAAGAGTAAACAAACAGAAATTACAGATCTTTCATGGAGATGTTTGAGGTTGAGTGGGACAAAAGCTTTTATTTTAAATAATATTTCAATCAGAGTCTTCATTGTGAGGCTCTTCAAAATCAAAATGTACTCCTCAAGGCAATTTGGAAATCACGACTAAGTATCAAATATGATAGATTTTGCAACTTTGATCCAGCTTCTTGCTGACTGAGGCAAGAACATTTTGCCTACCAACTCCAAGTTCCTTTTACATTAGAGGAACATGTATGCCCCAGGGCACGTGGTTTCTTCAAAGAGATGTCCTTTGTCTCCTGCCTGTGACAAGACTGGGGACCACGGAAGGAATATGTCTCTCTGAAGCTTTGTGGAATTTAAATAACCACCACCAAACATTTAATTAACAAATAAATTGATTAATTATTGGTGTTACTTAAATGGATGGCTCAAAACATTAGATATTTATGGAAAAGGAAAGATGGGAGAAAGAAGTGACCATAGGGGTTACTACCCTGGAGTCCCCCACAATCAGAATGGATGCAGCTAAGTAAAGGGGTGGTCCTGATTCTGCTGGAGCTCTAGGGCTTCTACAAGCCTCTGTCGCAGAGCAAACAGAAGAGAACCTGCCCTAGGGGATGGAGCTATGCAGATAAAATGAGATTATGCATGTGCCAATATTCTCTTTTAAGAATTGAGGTATAATTTATATACAGTAAAATTCACTTTTTAGTGTACGTTTCTGCCAGTTTGACAAATGCAGACCGTCATGCAACCTATCACCAGAATCCAATCAAGTATAGGACTGTTCTACTAGCCCCCCAGATTCTTCTATGCCTTCCTAGTCAACACCCCCCCATGACCTCAAGCCTTTGAAAGCCACGACTGATCTATTTTCTATATCTATAATTTTACCTGTTCTAGAATATCACAGAAACAGCATCATACAGCATGTAGCCTTTTGTGTCTCGCTTCTTTCGCTTTGCATTTGGGATTCATCCAGCTTATTGCATATGTTACCAGTCGTTCTTGTTACCGTGAGGTGGTATTCCATTGATGGAGATACTAGTTTGTTTACCCATTCACCAGCTGAAGGACATGTGGGTTGTTTCAGTTTTTGACAATTAGGAATAGAGCCGCTATAAACATTTGCATACAGGTTTTTGTGTGAACATAAGTTTTCATGTCTCTTGGATAAGTACCTAAGAGTGGAATTGCTGGGTCATATGGTAAGTGTATGTTTAATTTTATAAGAGACTGTCAGGCTGTTTTTCAAAGTGACTGTACTATTTTGCATCCCCAGCGGCAATATATGCGTTTGTATGACAATGTTTTGAAAAATCAAAATTCTACACATCACTTTTAAAGGCAAGTGTAAAGTAATTTTCCCAGTATTGGGAGGAATTTTCAGAGACAACTCGAAATCTGTTTGCCAAACTTGCAAACAGAGGCCACAGAAATTAGCTGAGAAGGTTGACTGAGTATTTGGAGCAGTTCTTCAAAGGAGAGTGTTTATTTCGAATCCCAGTTAATATGGACAGACATCTGTTGAGCACTTTCCATGTCCTGGGCGTTGGGCTTCCTGTTTTACATGCATTTTCACAATGACTGCTGTTAAGATCCCACCTTACACGTGAGAACAGGAGGCCCAGAGAAGGTAATGACTTACCAATTACGACCCAGCTCATAAGAGACCTCACAGGCAATAAAATCCAAGTGTGCTGAATTCCAGACACTGTACCCTTTTAACTGCTCCCCTGTGCTAGCCTCTTAGCTTCTGAGAGTTACTGCTAGTTAGTAATGCTTCTCAGATTGTACCTTCTGCATTTCTTTGCACACAGACACCAGGCTGGAACATGGGCAGATATGAAACTTTCTGCCAGCTAACCCTGAGCCCCGCTGCTGCTCCTTTAGTCCAAACCCACAAGTCTACCCTGCCAGGCTGTGCTCCCAGCTCTCAGACTTATTGGCTTCCTCTGAATCATGCTGTAAGCTGCACATTGTGTCTTTTGAGAAGATTTGGAGAATGTTCTAGGAAGAAAGCCTCCTGCCGAATGCGGGGAAGTCCAGTGGAATGACATTTCTCTTCTAGTTTGAGAAGGTCAGGCTGAGAGTGTGCTGCCAAGCACGGGTCAGGTTCTTTCTCTCCAGTGCTTGCTTTGATGTGGGTCATTCCCAACACCACACAGAAGCACAGAGAGACAGAATTTTAGGGGGCTTATCTTGTGCTTCAAATGTTGGGTGCCTCAGAGTGCCTTGGAATCCTAACTCCTCAGATCCATATGGTGTGATTTAGGGCTGACAGGGACTCTGTTGCATTCTGATTCCCTTGGATCCACTGAATTAAATCACTGCCAGAATTCTGACTCTGCCACTTACTGGCTGTGAGACCTCAGGCAACATGATTAACCTTTCTGTGCCTGAATTTCTCTGTCATAAATCAGGGAAGTGATGCTTATACATGGGGTGTTTTAAGGACTGAATGAACAGGACTGAATTCAAGTACAGTGCCAGGCAAGTTGCAAGTGCTTACTTAATGGTTATTGTTATTATTTTTCAGTCACCAAGTCGTGCCCTACTCTTTGCGGCCCCACGGACTGTAGCCTGCCAGGATTTCCCAGGCGAGGCGCTAGAGCGGGCTGCCATGTCCTGCTCCAGGGGATCTCCCTGACCCAGGGATTGAGTCTGCCTTTCCTGCTTGTGACTTTTGCATTGCAGGAGGATTCTTTACCGCTGAGCCCCCAGGGTAGCTTAATACTAATACAACCCAGAGACTCTGAGTGATACTTCTGATACCAAGGTATCTCAGAGCACAGTTAGAGTTAGGCAGTGTGGTGCTCAAACAGGATGCTTGATTGGGACACAGGAGAAATCTGAGATTAAGAGCAGATCGGCCAATTAATTAGCTTTGTGACCTTGAGCGGTCATTTGACCTCCCCCCTCACTTTCCTTCGGTAATTACCTCTGAGGCTTGTTCCTTACGGCTATCCCTCTGACCTTTTAGAGTAAAAACTAAAAAGAACCAGCTGAACCTTCAGAATGCCACATCCTCTTTTATTCTACTCAGTTTCAAAAGGAAAAGTGAAAGTGAAGTCGCTCGATCATGTCCGACTCTTTGTGACCCCATGGACTATAGCCTACTAGGCTCCTCCCTCCATGGGATTCTCCAGGCAAGAGTACTGGAGTGGGTTGCCATTTCCTTCTCCAGGGATCTTCCTGACCCAGAGATCGAACCCAGGTCTCCTGCATTGCAGGCAGACGCTTTACCATCTGAGCCACCAGGGGAGCCCTTCAAAAGGAAGGATCCTGGGTTTTAGAAAAACTTTGTGTTTTCCCCAGAAAGAGACATTTTAAAATAGTAATAATGATGGTAGCCACAGGGCATGGTGACCCACTCCAATATTCTTGCCTGGAGAATCCCCATGGACAGAGGAGCCTGGCGGGCTACAGTCCATGGGGTTGGTTGCAAAGAGCTAGACACCACTGAGCAACTAAACAGAGCATAGCAGCCACAGTACTGAGCATTTTTGCTGTGCCAGGTACTGGACTGAGTCCTGCGTCATGTCACAGAAGCCTCGCAATAGCCTGGTGAAGATGAAGAAACAGGCCGAGCAAGGTCAAGTCACTTGCCCAGCATCACTTAGCTGATAAAGGGCTGAGCCAGGATCTGAACCCAAGCCTCTCCGATGCCCTGTGTGCATGTGTGCTCGCTCAGTTGGTCTGACTCTGCGACCCCATGGACTGTAGCCCATCAGGCTCCACTGTCTGTGGGATTTTCCAGGCAAGAATATTGGAGCGGGTTGCCATTTCCTCCTCCAATATATCTTCCTGACCCAGGGATTGAACCTGTGTCTATTGCATCTCGTGCATTGACTGGTGGAGTCTTTTGCACTATGCCACCTGGGGCTTCTCTGGTCGCTCAGACAGTAAAGAATCCACCTGCAATGCGGAAGACCTGGGTGTGATCCCTGGGACGGGAAGACCCCCTGGAGGAGGGCGTGGCAACCCACTCCTGTATTCTTGCCTGGAGAATCCCCATGGACAGTGGAGCCTGGTGGGCTACAATCCATGGGGTCGCAGAGTCGGACCAACTGAGCGACTAAGCACACATAGGCACGCAGGCCACCTGGGAAGCCCCTCTGATGCTGAAATGCATGCTCTTAAGCACAGCACTTCTGCCTTGGCTGGGCCATAGTAGAGAACTTTAGAATGGAAGGAAACTTTGGAAATGACCTACCTAGTCATGTGGCCCCAAACCACTCCTTTTAATCAAGCTCAGCACAGTTGCTTGCTGCTTCTACCAAGTTATTGATACATAAGCTCCCTGTCCTCTCTAGTTGGTAGCACAGTGAGTTGGAGAACCCCATTTGCAAACTCCTCTTCTGTGATCAGTACAGTCTGAAGTTGCCATGCACTTGACTACCAAGGAGGTGAAGGGTATTCGGGGAATGAAGGGCAGTCGTCTGAGAGGTTCAGGCTGTGAGGTAGACAGTTACGTGTCTAGAGCACTCAGGTCCTCTTTCTTAGGGTGAGTGGAGAAAACATTGCCTAAGCTGTCCTATGCTTTTCCAAAATCCAGCTGTCTCTTCCAAACGCCAACAGCAAACCCTCAGCCTCTGGCGTTTCCCTCTGGGCTTGGTAGGGATAGTAGTGCTGGGACGGCCAGTCTGCTGGCTACAGTCAGCACAGCCTTCTCACTCTGTTTTTTCCCATCACCGCCAGTGGCTTATTTGACTTCGAACAAGTCTCTCAAGGATCAATTGAGTTGTTTAAGCTCTAAGCACGTTGATTAAAATAAATCAGGAGGAATGATGATGTTCTGTGTTTATAGGAAAATTTTCTTCCAGGCCTGAGTCCCTTCTTCCCCCACCCTGCAGCATAGTTACAGGCCAAATGCCATGGCCATTCAAGAAGTATGAGAGGAAATTTGCTTTGAAATAGGAGGAGAAACTGACCTGGCTGGTTTGGTAATAGGTCCAAGGAACACAGTGTCCTCTGGACACTGACAGCTGCTGGAATAAGTCTGTTCCTCTTGTCGGTCAGGCCGACCCTCTCTGGCAAGTTGACTCATGATTGTGGAGATGATCAACAACAGTTACGGAAAGCCTGCTGTATCCTTGTCAGCAAGGTGTGCTGAGGTGGGAGATGAGAGATTTTTACGTACTGGCAAACAGCAATGAAAAGTGACACGTGTGAAGCAGATTACAAAACAATGCATAACATGGTATCACATTTATGTATTTTTTCAAATATGAGTATGCATAAAAATATCTGAAAAATATACACAAACTGTTGGGACTTCTCTGGCGGTTCAGTGGTTATGACTTTGCTTTCCAATGCAGGGTTTAATCCCTGGTTGGGGAGCTAAGATTCCATATGCCTCTTAGCCAAAAAACTAAAACATGAAACAGAAACAATACTGTAACAAATTCAGTAAAGACTTTAAAAATGGCCCCTGTCAAAAAAATCTTAAAAAAAAAAAACACCAATATATACAAACAAAAGAAATGGGATGGAAGAAGGCAGAGAGGGAATTTTCATTTTTTTATCATGTATACTTTGAGATTATTTGAATTTTTCTAAAGAGAATGCATTGCTTCCACTCACCCCCAATATTCTTTGGTATTTATTACAATATGATTTTTTAAAAGTCAGATTGATTGAAGTAAAATTAGCATATCATTATATAGTAATTATACTTATACACATACTATGGTAAAATCACTCTTTTAAAAGTGTATGGCTAGATGAATTTCAACAAATGTACATAGTCATGTAAGCATCATCACAATTATTAGTTATGTAGACTATTTCCATTGCCCCCAGAGATTCTCTTCTGCCCTTTTGTAGCAAATCTAATGCCCCTCCTCCCAGCCCCAAGTGACTGCTGATCTGATTTCTGTCCTTATCGCCTAGCTTTTTCTAGAATCTTAATAAATGGAATCATATAGTGAGCAGGGCTTTTCACGCCTGGTCTCTTTCACGTAGCACAGTGTTTTTGAGACTCATCCCTGCTGTTGCTTGTAGTAGCTTGTTCCATTTCTTTGCAGAGCAGTATTCCTCTGTACCTTAGTTTGTTCATTTACCAATGTGGCTTGTTTGCTGCTTTTGTAATCATAAGTCAAGCTGTTATACATATTTTTGTATAAGTCATTGTGTAGATGTAAGTTTTCTCATGGGTAAATACCTAGGAGGTTTGTTGGGTCATGTGTTAAACATGTGATTAATTTTTATAAGAAACCGCCAAACTGTTTTCTAAAGTGGCCATATCATTTTGCATTCCCACCACGGGTACCCCAGCCACTCCACCTCTTCAACAGCTTTAGATATTGGCAGATTTTCAGATCTGAGTCATTTTAGAAGGCAGATAGTATTATCTCATTATGGTTTTAATTTGTATTTCCCTAATGACTAATAATATTGAACATCCTTTCATGTACTTATTGGCCATCTGTATTATTTCTGGTGACATGTCTTCAAGCTTCTAATCATTTAAAAAACTGGGCTTTCTTTCTAATATTGATCTACAATATTTCTTGACATATTTTGGATGTAAGTTCTGTATCAGAGATGTATTTTTGCAAATATTTTCTCACAGTATGTGACTCATCTTTTCATTTTTCTGAAGTGTCTTTTGAACAGCAAAGCATTTTCATTTTGATGAAATGTAATTTACTTTTTTATGTATTAATAGTTTTTCCTTTTTGTGTCATATTAACCTGTTCCTAATCCAAGGTGACAAAGATTTTTCCCACATTTTCTTTTGGAACTTTATACTTCTACCTCTTACATTTAGGTCTATGATTCATTTTGAGTTGATTTTTAAACAGCTTTAGCTATAATTCACATGCTACACATTTAATCCACTTAAAGCGTACAAGTCTGGTTTTTAGCATATTTAAAATTGTGCAAGCATCCCCACAATCTAATTTTGAACATTTTCATCAAACCAAAAAGGAACCTCAATCTCTCTGGTAGTGACTTCATATTTCTCCTCCCACCCCCTCAACTCTAGGCAACCACTAATCTATTTTCTGTCTCTACAGATTTGCCTATTGAGTTAATTTTTATATGTGGTAAAACCACTTCAGCATTCTTGCCTTGAGAAAACCCTGTGAACAGTATGAAGAGGCAAAAAAGGTAAGAGTTAAAGTTCATTTTTTTTTGTACATATACGTCCAATTGTTACAGCATTACTATTTGTTGAAAAGACTATCTTTTCTCCACTGGACTACTCTATCAGCTTTGTCCATAATCAATTGACTTACATGTGAGTCTATTTCTGAACTCTCTCTTCTACTCCATTGAACTATATGTCTCTCCAGATGTCAAAATCACCCTGTCCTGATTACAAGAGACTCAAAAAAAATTGAAATATGGTAACATGAGTCCATCAACTTTATTTTTCTTTTTCAGGCTATCTTGTGTCCTTTGAAGTTCCATATAAATCTTTGAATCAGTTTGTCAAGTTTCTAAAATAAGCCTGCTGGAATTTTGATGGAGATTGCTTTGAATCTTCAGGTTAATTTAGGGAGAACTGACATTTTAACAATATTGAGTCTTCTGATTCATGAACATGGTATATATTTCTATCAATTTAGGTTTTTAATTTTTCTTAGTAATATTTTAGTTTGCAGTGTTAGATCTTGCATGTTTTATCAGACTTACTCCTAAGAGCTTCATGGTTTTTATGCTTAAATGTTACTTTTAAAATTACAATTTTAGTTATTTATTGTTAGTATCTTAAGATATGATTTTTGCACATGGACCTTGTATTCTGTGAGTTTATTAAACTCATTTGTTCTCTTTGCTGTTTTGTGAATTCTTTGAGATTTTCTATGTAGGTGATAGTATTTTTATTTTTTTTTCAAAATGTATGCCTCTTACTTCTTGCCTTATTGCAGTGGCAATGAGTAACAGTTCAGTGTTGTATAGAAGAAGAAGAGACATTTTGCCATGTTCCAAATTTCAGAGGGAAAATGTTCAGTTTTTTACTACTAAATCTGATGTTTTTATCAGTTTAAAAGTTCTATTCTAGTTATCTCAGTGTTCTTAATCATAAAAAGATGCTAGATTTTGGCAAATGTCTTTTGCCTTTTTTTTTTTTTTTGGTATCTTTTGAGATGATCGCATGATTTTTCTTTTTAGTCTGCTGACATGGGGAATTACATTGTCGATTTCTTTAAAAGTTAAACCAACTTTGCATTCCAGGGATAAATGCTACTTGGTCATGATGTATTATGCTTTTTATATATTTTTGGATTTGATTTGCTAATATTTATTAAGAATTGTCACATTTAGAAGAAATAAGGATATTGGTCCATAGTTGTTACTTTTTTTTTTAAATTGTGGTGTCTTTTTCTGATTTTGGTATCAGGATAGTGAGGGGAAATGTAATTTCTCTTCTATTTTCTGGGTAAATTTGTGTAAAATTTGGGTCAGTTTGTGTAAATTTTCTGGTAAAATTTGTGTAAAATCTTATTTTCTGGGTAAATTTGTGTACTATTTCTTATTTTTCGGTTTGAATACCTCTATATCATTTAATTTTTTTCTAAAAAGAATATAATACCTTTGACCATTGAACAATGTGGGTGTGAACTGCCTCAGTCCATTTGCATTACATGCAAATATTTTTCAGTTGTAAATACCACAGTACTACATAGTCCACGGTTGTATGACTATGCAGATTGGAGGCACTGTGGATACAGAGGGCCAACTCTAAGTTATACATGGATTAACACCCCAGTTTGTTCAAGGGTCAACTGTACTTTAAAATTTCTATTTTAAAAATAATTTTATAGCTATGAAAAACAGTAGTAGTACAATAATAATACAGAGGGTTCCCATATACCTTTCACCTAGATTCCCAACGTTAACATTTTGCATAGTTATAGTATAATGATCAAAACTAGGAAATTAACACTGATAAAATGTTACTAATGAATTTATAGATTTTATTAAAAATTTTTTGGTGTTGTTTAGTCATTAAGTTATTCCAACCCTTTTGCAACCGCATGGACTGTGGCCTACCAGGATCCTCTGTCCATGGGATTCTCCAGAAAAGAATACTGGAGTGGGTTTGCCATGTCCTCCTCCAGGGAATCTTCCCGACCCAGGGACTGAACCCACATCTCCTTCATTGGCAGGCGACTTCTTTACCACTGGGCCAGCAGGGAAGCCATTCAAATCTTACCACTTGCCAAATAATGGCCTTTTTTCTGGTTAGGATTCTACACTGCATTTAGTTGTCATGTCTCCTCCATTTCTATTCTTAAAAAAAAAAAATCCTCAGTTTCTATCTTTAGTGATATTTGCATTAATTGAAAAATAATCAGGAGAAAATTTCCCTTATCTCCTTCCTTCCTTCTGAATAATTTTGGTCTATTAGCTTGGGCCAAAACAAAGTATACACCAGTGGAGTGAGGGGAGTGGACGTTTCAGTGACCTGTCACAGATATAGGAACCCAAGTGTAGTGAAGCATAATCTATGAATGGAGGGTTGATGATGGCTCAACAGGGTTGACAGGATATAAACTGAGTGAGAAGGGCCTTTATGCCAGAGTAGGGGTGAAGGTGGGCCAGGTGATGTGATGAGTGTATCTGAGCAGGGGTAAGATGGCAACAGATGACTGGTTACATACAGGGGCTTTGATCAACTAAATGTATTAAGAATGATTAAGAACAGATGTCACCCTATCAGAAAATAGAAGCTAAGATATAGATATATAGATCTCCTTAACACTATACTCAGAAATTCAAAGAGGAGCAGCATTCTAATAGCATTGAACACATCAGTACCCAGATCTTGGCTTCTAAATATCGTTCTCCACTAAAAGAAACAAGGATGCTTTAAATCAATGGTTGATTTCAGGGCTGGGTCAAGGAAAGTACAAGATAAGCCTAGAATTTTTTTGTGTGTCAGAAGTTTAGGAAATTATAGAAGAATAACAGAAATATGTTAAAAGAACAGAGAAGCCAGTTTGAGGAACCGCCACTTTCCAAATCTGGGATAATTTGAGCATCAAGGTAAATAATAAGTTATAGACTATACCCCACTTAATAAAATGAGAGTTGATGTGTTTATACCGAAATAAATGAATAATAAATGGAGAGAGGAGAAAGGCTTTTTTTTTTAAACCATGAATGAATATGAAATGATGACAGAATTAGAAAATCACACTGGCAACCAAAATAATAATAATTCAGTCAAAAAGCACAAAATAATGTGTAATAGTGGGTAAAAGATGAATGAGGAATGAATATTTACGTAATTCCAAAGTACCTCCCAACAAATGTTTGATAATTACCAAAAAAAAAAAAAAAGTGTGACTGTGGTGGGAAAGTGGGCAGATGCCATCTAATCAGATGATCAAGGTTAACATCTCAAGAAATGGGACAAATCAGTACCAAGCACCTCTTGATAAAATATAATGAGAAGCACACAGCAGCTCTTCTGTGATATTCCTGACAAACATGCATAAACTAAACTTCCTCATGAGGAAGCAACAAACCCTCAAAAAAGAATGTCTAGAAAACAACTTATAATCTTCAAAAGTTTCCAGGCTTTTAAAGACCAGAAATGACTGGGGAACTATTTCAGATGGAAACAAGTTGAAGACACATGACAGTTAAATACTATGCATGGTCCTGGACTGAATTCTTTTTCTCTAAAGGATGATATTGGTATCATTAGTGAAACTTGAATAAAGCATGAAGATTCAATTGTAATAATGTATTGATGCTGGTTCTTGATTTTGAAGGTTATTATGAACAGAAATAATCAGGGAAAGGAAATATCCTGCTACTTCTCTAGTATTCTCCATCTTCATTGGTGCTGCCTTCATCTATCCCAAAATTCAAGCTTGTAATAAGAGACTCATCCTTGACATCGTTCTTATAATGTTAAAGTCCCTTTGGAACAACCTAAACATCTATGATGGATCAGTAATAAGAAACATCTATGCCTTGGAATTGGTGTTGTTTAGTTCCTAGGTTATGTCTGACTCTTTTGTGACCACATGGACTGTAGCCTGCCAGGCTCCTCTGTCCATGGGGTTTCCCAGGCAAGAATCCTGCAGTGGGTTGTCATTTTCTTCTCCAGGGAATTTCCCAACCCAAAGATTAAACCCACATCTCCTGAATTGGCAGGCGTGTTCTTTACCACTGGGCCACCAGGGAAGCCCATGCCTTGGAATATTATATTGCTATTCAGAGGAATGAAGTGCATCTCTATGACACAGAAATAAAAGGAGAAAGTTGTGAAATAGAAGATCCCCTTCTCATCAATTTTTATACACACAAAGACCAAGTACAGTGAAAGATATATTCCAAAATGTTAAAAATACCATCTCTTTGGGGTGAAATTATGAATTTTCTTCTTTACTCTTTGGGTTTTTTTTAGAGTGATACATTAAAAACACGCAATAAAGATATTTTATTTTTGAAGAATTGCTTAACATAAATAATATGGTAGAGACTTAAAAAGGAGATAGAAACCATTCATCTTCAAGGAACCTCAAAATGAACAGGACAATGTAAAAATTACATATATGGTCTAGAATACATATAGCAAGAAGAGATATAAATTTAGAGGCAAGCTGCAACTATAAAAAAGAATGAGGACATAACAAAGAAGAAAGACTGATATTAGAGGACTTGGGGAGATGGAACAGGGCACACTAGAAAGGTCTTGGCTGTGTGATGGATTTTGAAGAAAAGAGGGTGATGGGAAGCTGAGGGAAGGCTGTTTTCTGAGAGTGGGGAAGTGGGTACATGGTTCAGAGATCTGAGCCAAGTGGGGAGTTGAGGGAGATGCTTAGCTGACATGATAGGCAGTTTTCTTTCCTGAGATTTTGTATTTCCTTTAACTTCTCTCATTTTTGATTCCTCCTTCCCCACTGTTCCCTGGTGACTTCCTGGACATGTCTGACTGAATCCACTTCACTTCCCCACTGTTCAGGGACCTAGGGGTAAAATATACCCCCATTCACTCCAGTGAAAACATGAATGTGCATGCCAAGTTGCTTCAGTCATGTCTAACTCTTTGCAACCCCAAGGACTATAGCCCACCAGACTCCTCTGTCCATGGGACTTTCCAGGCAAGAATACTGCAGTGGATTGGCATGCCCTCTGCCAGGGAATCTGCCTGAACCTGCATCTCTTATATCTCCTGCACTGGCAGGAGGGTTGATTACCACTAGTTCCACCTGGCAAAACACACTTAATAGAGTTAAAAGAGTTAATGTGAACAAAAGTTAGCTTATAGGACTTCCCTGTGGTCTGGTGGGGCTTCCCTGGTGCCTCAGATGGTAAAGAATCTGCCTGCAATGTGGGAGACCCAGGTTCTATCACTGGGTCAGGAAGATCCTCTGGAAGAGGGAATGGCTACCCACTCCAGTATTCTTGCCTGGAGAATTCTATGGACAGAGGCTCCCCTGTTCCCACCAGGGCTACAGTCCTGGCGATTGCAAAGAGCTGGACATGACTGAGTGACTAACATTTTCATTTCCACTTGGTGGTCCAGTGGTTAAGAATCCACTTTGCATTGCAGGGGACACCGGTTCAATCCCTGGTCAGGAAGATCCCACATGCTGTGGATCAACTAAGCCTGTGTGCCACAGCTAATGAGCTCACACTCTAGAGCCCGTGAGCTGCAGGGCTGAAGCCCATGCACCCACGTGCCCTTGCAACAAGAAGCCACAGCAGTGAGAAGCCTGCATGCCATAACTAGAGAGTATCCCTCAGGGCTGCACCTAGAGAATGCTACTGTGCAGCAACAAACACACAGCACAGTCACAGGTAAATAAAAATAAGTTATTTTATGAAAAACCTAGGGAATATATAAAGAAGACAGTGCCCGACAGTACCATGTAAAAACAGTTAAGCCACCTACATCTGGTTTCTTATTCTGAAGAATTCTGTGAAAAGATCAAAGATCTGTACATATCCCTGTTTCCCTGCTCTTGAGATAATTTCACAATAACTCTTAAAGTCCTAGCATAACTTTGTGGGCATCTGGTCTGCCTCTTAGCTGTGTGTGTGTGCCCTGTGCCTGCCTCTTAGCTGTGCGTTCTCTGGGTGCCATCTTGTTTCCTACTCCAGGGAAGCTGGTCCAGAAAATACATCTTGTTCCATGTAGGAGCAAATCTCAGCTCCTAAAACTCAACCTGCTGGAACCTCTGGATGCCTCTTATTCTTTCCTAGCACAAGATAGTACAAGGGCAGACCGAGTTCACAGCTGAGCTTTCAGGCAATGCTGTTGGACATCTTTAAGCCCTTCCTACTTAAATCTTTGGCTCTACCTACTTTAGAAACATTCTGTGATGATTCACTCGAGTCCCTGCACCAAGGAAGGGTCTTGTAAAATCTGCCTATTATAGTTTCACAACCCGATAATAACCACATAGTAAACATACCGTTTGCACAGTATGAATTAGTACATTTACAGCATGGGTAAGGTCATTCTCACTTACCAAGTGAGGTGGTAAAATCTCGCCTGGAGGGCACATGTTGGGGAGACTTGGGAGTAGCTTTGCAGCAGGTGAAAGCTTGAGGTCATCTTTCTGGCTAGTCTCTCAATTAGGTGGTTTAAAGATAAAAAAAAAAAATAGAGTGAATTCCACCTCAAGAAATTATTTTTAAGAATTGTGCCTGCAGCGGGGGAAGGGGAGGGTGGGACGAATTGGGAGAGTAGTATTGACATACATACACTGCTGCTGAGTCGCTTCAGTCGTGCCCGACTCTGTGAGACCCCAGAGACGGCAGCCCACCAGGCTCCTCTGTCCATCGGATTTTCCAGGCAAGAGTACTGGAGTGAGGTGCCATTGCCTTCTCCGATACATACACTACCAAGTGTAAAACAGCCAGCTAATGGGAGGTTGCTGTATAACACAGGGAACTTAAGGCAGTGCTCGTGATGACCTAGAGGGGTGGGATGGGGATGGGTGGGAGGGAGGCTCCAGGAGGAGAGGATATATGTGTACTTATAGCTGATTCATACTGTTGAACAGCAGAAACCAACACAACATTTTAAAGCAATTATATGCCAATAAAAAAATTAAAAATATATATGTAAGTAGTTTAAATTCCTTTGATTAAAGTAATTCTGTTTGTAATAGAATTACTCTCTGAACCAGAAGAAGTAGTGCCTCTAATTTTGCCAGTCCTTAAAAAAGCCACATGGAACAGATCAATTGCACATACATTGAAACTGAGAAAGAAAAACCTTTATTATGAGGTGGTACACTCACCCTGCACAGTCTATCTGGAATATACTTTAGACAGTATCCAGAACCTTTAGAGTCATAATTTTTGCCCTCCTGTTACTTCCTATGGAAATAACATGTACGTATTAAATATGATTATTGATACTGCCCTTATTATAAAAGCTTTCTGTGGCTACACAATTAGCTTCACCTGTTGTCCTCACTACTGCATGGAGGAGAGTCTAGAGCAGGTGAGCTGGGTTTTATTTGAGAGATTGAAGTGGAGTTTTAAAGGCACTTGATAAAGACAGAAGTGGAAGTATGAGCTCTGAAAATCTGACTACCACACTAAAATAGGAAAAAGTGCATGGTTCGGGCTATCCTGGGATAGGGCTAACCCAAGGGGGAAATTTATTTTGTACTGGGCTTATTTCAGTGTGATTTTTGTATAAATTTTTGTAAAATAAGGGTCTACTTCAGGTGGAGCCTCAGCTCAATATCAATCTTTGAGCTTCTTTCATGCAAGACCCTTGTGGGACCTGAGACCTCCTAATACAACCAAGAAATGATTTTATGTTCATCATGGTAGGCATATAAGATGAGTCAACTTATGACTACATATTTATTTTACAGACTCTTTTACTTACTAAGCACTTGGTATTCCGTGAGTGGTAACTCATGTAAGCCTTCTATCCGCCTTCTGGGGCAAGACTATCATTGGTCCCATAAAGCTGAGGCACAGAGAGGTTGAGCATGCGTGCGTGCTCAGTCTTCTCCGACTTTTTGCCATCCCATGGACTGTAACCTGCCAGGATCCCCTGTCCATGGAATTTTCCAGGCAAGAATACTGGAACGGGTTGCCATTTCCTACTCCGGGGTGGGGGGGGATCTTTCTGACCCAAGAATCGAACCTGTGTCTCCCAAATCTCCTGCACTGGCAGGAGGATTCTTTACCACTGAGCCACCTCGAGGCTGAGCGATATACCCCAAATCTCACACTTCCAAAACGGCAGAGTCAGGATTTGAACCCATTAGTCTGGTCAGACTTCAGAGTTTTCTTCACATTTGGCATTGTGGTGCTTGTCTATTGGGATTAAGCAGTGGAATTCCAAGATCTGAACACCCTTCCCAGAAAATAGGCTGATAGTTGCCATAAAGAGAACAAAGTCCACACATTTCCTGTTAAAGTAACTCTCTGTTTAGAAGTCACACATGCTTTATATGTTAGAATAGGACTCACATCCTCTCAGGTCCCAACAGGGTGTGAGCATTTTGACAGGATAGTGCTGTGGGAGGACCATTTCTGCACTGAGGAATGTGATAAACAAGAGGCAGACCATCTTCCCAACAGAAGCCCCACGATGGATATGGGCCAGTTCCCCTGTCTTCCACCCCCAGTCCCACTGAACTGCCCAGTTTGGGGGTCACAGATCATTCAGATAATGCAAGAATCCCATCATCAGGCAGAAGACAGGGAACAATGTGGCTATTGCTTGGGACTGCATTTAATAGGGAGTGAAGGCAAAGTAAGATTATTTTGGTCAGTCTTTGTCTTTAAGGCTCTATAATTTCCTTATTGCTATAAATGGAAATGGAAGCACCATCTGGACCAGAGGGAGAAGTAGTGCCTCTAATTTTGCCAGTCCTTAAAAAAGCCACACTGAACACATCAGCTGCACATATGCTGAAACTGAGAAAGAAAAACCTTTCTTGTGAGGTGTACACTCACACTGCACAGTCTATCTGAAATGTATTTTAGACAGTATCCAGAACATTTAGAGTTATAATTTTTGTCCTCCCATTACTTCTTACTATGGAAATAACATGTATGTATTAAATATGATTATTGATAATGCCCTTGTTGTAAAGGCTTTTCTGTGGCTACACAATTATCTTCACCTGTTCTCACTACTGTGTGGAGGAGAGTCTTTAGAGCAGGTGAGCTGGGTTTTATTTGAGACTGTGAAGTGGAGTTTTAAAGGCACTTGATAAAGACAGAAGTGGAAGAAAAGTGTGAGCTCTGAAAATCTGACTACCACACTAAAATAGGATAAAGTGCATGGTTCAGGCTATCCTGTTCACTTTATTTCTACTATGTAGTCGACCACACGAAGTGAGCAGCTGAAGTCCCACGCTCTGCTGCTATCAGCAAAGACGGCTCGAGAAGCAGCTCCCAACTATTTCTGCCCCACATCCTGAATTTCTTGGAAAGACACATGCTCAGAAAGGGCTTCCTATTAGGGATGAAGGGTTGTACTGGCCTCTTTTGAGGGCAACCAGAAACAAAGATTTTTTTCAGTAAACATGCTGAGAAGGCAAAATGGAAGTCAAATCTCCACATTGTGGAATGACAGGTGACTGCCTTCATAGTCCAAAGACACTAGAAACTTCCTGGGTCTTTTAAGATGTCACTGCAGAGGTGGGTGAAAGACTGATAGTGACTTTGGTAGATCCTTACCGCCCAGATGTCTTTTTCAGGTTTTGGTTTAAGCCCCTTTTTCTTTTTCCCAGATTCTTTGACCACACCAAGGCTAGCCACAAAGGCCACCTGCACATGCCTGTGGTGCCTGCCTGATGAAATCCCACAGTGTCCAGGGCACAGAGAAAGGAGAGTCTCTCTGGGTTAGCTGACAGCTAATTTNGGTTTAAGCCCCTTTTTCTTTTTCCCAGATTCTTTGACCACACCAAGGCTAGCCACAAAGGCCACCTGCACATGCCTGTGGTGCCTGCCTGATGAAATCCCACAGTGTCCAGGGCACAGAGAAAGGAGAGTCTCTCTGGGTTAGCTGACAGCTAATTTCACCTGTGTTTATTCTGCTCATGTTACCTACTGCTTGGAGGTAACGGTTGGCAGTTTCTGGGTCCAGGGTCACATCGCCAGGGGAGACCAGAGGGACTGCTGGGCAGGATGCTGAAGGCAGGGAAGAGGAAAGCTTCTGGAGAAGCCGCCTGGAACCCAGAGAAGCTATGGCTTGGGGAATGCCTCCCTACATCTCTGCTAAGGAAGGGGAGCCTGCCTGCCCCAGGCGTGGGCAAGCCCACTAGCCATTAGAAGACTGCATATCTGTGGAAGGCCTTACTCTTCCTCTCTCAAGACAGGGAAAACTTGGAAGACCCAGATGTGACCCAGTTGCTGGTGAGTATGTAGTCAGCACAGGCCCCCAAAACACCTGCTGGGCCTGGACAGGGTGAGGTAAATGAGGTGCCAAAGGCATAGAGTTTAAGAAGGCGCTTGAGCTTCAGGTTGGGCAAATGCCCCCTTCCCTGCTCATTAGCCCCTCTCCCAGCACTGGGCTGTGTGCTCAGGAGCTGGCGTTGTTTAGGCTTAAGCTTTACTGACATCCTGAGGCCACTGGTCAAGCTTGGCCTAACAGCTTGCACAGACCCACTGCTCACAGCCCCGCTCCTCACTGTTCCCTTCTCCCAGGCCTGATTCCTCCCTTTTCACGTGAATGTCAATAACCCTACGTAGATGCTTTCTTTAAGTGTGTTGAAATGCGTTAAGATGACCAGGAATGTGAAAAGAGGCCCTGCCTGGTGCCCTCTCTGAACACTCAGGGAAGTTGACTGTTGACAAACCTGTCCCAGTCTCCAGGGTTTGCCGGACGTATTATCTCCTCTCCCTTCCACAGGTCACGCCAGCTGGTGCCTGCTTAGATGCCTTACCAGGCTTGTTATCATGATCTATTCCCGTCTCCTCCAGGGCAGTTGACAGGTTCTTTAGGGACAGAAAAAGGGAAAGGCTTTGAGCTCCCAGCCAACAGGTGCTTCCCTCTACACTAAAGAAGGGCTACTCTCCAGCTGCAGGGAGAAGCCTGCTTCCCTCCTCTGTTTCTAGAACAACAGTGACTGCCCAGGGGGAAGCAGGACCTCTCATCACCTTTGAACTTGTGCGGGAGGTCACTGAGCTTACCCCGCCTGGAGAAAGCATCGTTTCTCTAGGCCAGTTAGTTAACTTGAAGACTAATGGTTTAACCTTAATGTTTTCACTCCTAGGAATAAGCAGTTTTGTTTTTTGTTTTTTTGCAAGGATGAATTGATTTATTTCTCAGGAATAGGCAAGAGAAGGGCAAACTGTACACTGTCTTTCCCAAAAGGGGCATCTGGAAGAGAGGGATGCAAGCTGAGGACAAGCCTGCCCCTCACATTTGCAAGGCCTGGGATGAGGGGACAAATGGAGGCCCACACGTCATAGATCTACAGCTTCAGAAGTCATACCTCAAACCAGGGAACTGCCTAACAAGTGGATCTTCCGACCCTGATACGTTTACTTTCATAACCTAAAAGGTCAGGTTCAAATTGAGAATTCTTGGACTTCTGCCCAGGGACACGCAGTCCAGGGAGTGCCTGC
>SJYV01047652.1:0-13791 GCA_006410875.1 Neotragus pygmaeus | reverse complement strand
TGTGGTGTTGGAGAAGACTCTTGAGAGTCCCTTGGACTGCAAGGAGATCCAACCAGTTCATTCTGAAGGAGATCAGCCCTGGGATTTCTTTGGAGGGAATGCTGCTGAAGCTGAAACTCCAGTACTTTGGCCACCTCATGCGAAGACTCTGATGCATGCTGGGAGGGATTGGGGGCAGGAGGAGAAGGGGACGACAGAGGATGAGATGGCTGGATGGCATCACTGACTCGATGGATGTGAGTCTGAGTGAACTCCGGGAGTTGGTAATGGACAGGGAGGCCTGGAGTGCTGCGGTTCATGGGGTCGCAAAGAGTTGGATATAACTGAGCAACTGAACTGAACTGAACTGATTGCAAGAATGAAACGATCAAAAGTTGGGTAGGAGGAGAGTCTGATAACCTGAATATACAAATGAACAATGACCAGATTATATATGACAACATAACACTAACTCACAGCCTCTGTAGCAACCAACCCTAAAAGTCAAACCACAATCTCTATAGCAGCCAGCCCCAAATGGTCAGTAGTTGGTCATGATAGACAAAGGGGGCAGAAGTTCAGCCCTCTCAGAGGAGCTGAAATCCCAGCTGCTACCACATGCTTTGAGATTCAGTTCCTTGAGTGAAACTTAGTGTCACCTGTGCACTTAAGATTTAAACCTCCACTACATGTTGTACACTGTAAAGTAGTTTAACTATTTTGAGAGTTGACATCTATGTTTAATATTATCCCTGTCAGTATGAATATCTGCAGGAGACAGTATATATGCAGTATATAATGTCTGCAGGAGACAGAGAATATTCCCTCCGCACACTGACCACTGCTACTACTGCTGCTAAGTCACTTCAGTCATGTCCAATTCTGTGCGACCCCATAGACAGCAGCCCACTAGGCTCCCCATCCCTGGAATTCTCCAGACAAGAACACTGGAGTGGGTTGCTATTTCCTTATCCAATATGTGAAAGTGAAGTCACTCAGTCATGTCGGACTCTAAGCAACCCCATGAACTGCAGCCTACCAGGCTCCTCCCTCCATGGGATTTTCCAGGCAAGAGTACTGGAGTGGGGTGCCATTGCCTTCTCCAACACTGACCACTAGCTTGATCAAAATTCATACTCTCACATACTCTCACACTCACACACACACACTATACCATGTTCCCTCCCATATGGCTCTAAATAAAGAACTAGCAGTTAATCAGCCCCAGGCTAGGATGATGATTCTATTTGTATATTACTAAATAATGACTTCCATTTCTCCAGAGTATCACACTCAATGCATAAAGAGATAATAGAAGACTTTCATTTTAAACTAGCATGGCCAAAAATAAAAAAATCCTCATGAATAAAACCTGTAAAGTGCTGTATACAGTCCTTCAAAATCATCAACTATCTGGAAAATAGAGGAAATACTGAGGGGCCAAAAATTATTAGAAGTCTTTGGTGCTTACAGATTTAGTTTCATAAGACAAAACATGAGGATCATGAGCCAAACCTAAAGGTACACATAATACAGAAACACTCTTGTATCAGAACTTTTGAATAGATCTCAGTTCAGTTCAGTTCAGTTCAGTTGCTCAGTCGTGTCTGACTCTTTGTGACCCCATGAATTACAGCACGCCAGGCCTCCCTGTCCATCACCAACTCCCGGAGTTCACTCAGACTCACATCCATCGAGTCAGTGATGCCATCCAGCCATCTCATCCTCTGTCGTCCCCTTCTCCTCCTGCCCCCAATCCCTCCCAGCATGCATCAGAGTCTTCGCATGAGGTGGCCAAAGTACTGGAGTTTCAGCTTCAGCAGCATTCCCTCCAAAGAAATCCCAGGGCTGATCTCCTTCAGAATGAACTGGTTGGATCTCCTTGCAGTCCAAGGGACTCTCAAGAGTCTTCTCCAACACCACAGTTCAAAAGCATCAATTCTTCAGTGCTCAGCTTTCTTCACAGTCCAACTCTCACATCCATACATGATCACTGGAAAAATCATAGCCTTGACTAGACGGACCTTTGTTGGCCAAGTAATGTCTCTGCTTTTGAATATGCTATCTATGTTGGTCATAACTTTTCTTCCAAGGAGTAAGCGTCTTTTAATTTCATGGCTGCAATCACCATCTGCAGTGATGTTTGGAGCCCCCCCAAAATAAAGTCTGACACTGTTTCCACTGTTTCCCCATCTATTTCCCATGAAGTGATGGAACCGGATGCCATGATNCTTCAAAAGCATCAATTCTTCAGTGCTCAGCTTTCTTCACAGTCCAACTCTCACATCCATACATGATCACTGGAAAAATCACAGCCTTGACTAGACAGACCTTTGTTGGCCAAGTAATGTCTCTGCTTTTGAATATGCTATCTACGTTGGTCATAACTTTTCTTCCAAAGAGTAAGCGTCTTTTAATTTCATGACAGACCCCCAAATGTGACTCCATCTAGTCTTCAAATGGAAATGGTACCAAATTTTGCCTATCTCAAACTTGTCTCTGAAGGAAAAGAGAAATTAAGTCTCCTTTGCAAATTTCACAGTGAGGGAAGCCAAGTAAATGTTTGGCACTCAGATAATCCACTGTTTACCAGAAGCTCATTCCCCTAGAGAATGAACATCTTGGTCATTTGACCAGATAAATCACTTAGATCAACAGAGATGCAAACCAAGAGTAGCCTTCATGGGACCTTTGTCTAGAACTCACTCTGCCTATATAAAAAAAGAAAGAAGGAAGGAAGAGAGGAAGGAGAAAAGGAAGAAGGAAAAGTGACCAGAAGGAAAGGAGAGGTAAAGGAAGGCAACAGCCAGGAGGAACAAAAGAGAGAGAGAGACTAAGAATTGAGTGGAAAGGCTTCCCTACTTGATGCTTCTGGGAACTTCCTAAAGCAACCCAAATCCTCTGAGAGAATACCCTTATACCTAAGCCACAAAGTCCTCTCACAAAAAAAAGTTCCAGTGAGCATAACCTCACAACTCAAAACAGGGATTTAGGTACCAATCCAATGTAAATAAAAGAAAAAAATTTTAAATTAACTTCCTCAAACAATGAAAATATTTGCCAGATTCATAATATTTTAAAGGAATATAAATTATTCAGCAAAATAAAAGATGGACAAAATGAGAGTAAAGAACAAGAAATTATCATAAGTGGCATAACTTGCTTTTCAAAAATAGGTTAAAATGAACACCCTGTGCCATGCTATATAAACATTTAAAAGAAATATAACTTATTAATTTAAACAAATTAGAAACAGCTGAAGATCTAGAGAAACTACCTATAATTTATCATAGATGGGCACAGACACAAAAATAATAAAAAGAGAACAAGAGAGGAAAGGAAATTCTAACATATGACTAGTGAAGTTACTTCAGTGAAGAAATAGAGAAAATGAAATGGAGGGCAATATTTGAAGAGGATAATATTATTCATAATAAATGAAACACATAATTAATAAAAGAAAAAACATTCATTTATTCAATTATATTTTTGAGTGTCCACTACATAGCTGAGAGTGTTTCAAAAGTGAAAATATATTAAAGGGCAAAACAGTTAAAAGTCATTGCCATCATAAGCTTATACTCTGGTGAGGAGAACAGAGGGTAAACAAGATAAAGAAAACAGCATGTTAAACACTCAAAAGTGCTAAAGATTAAAGAGAAGCAGAAGGTCAGAGATTACCATGGTAAGCTCAAAGAAAACCTTTGAGTCATGGTCTGAAAGAAGTGAGGAACTATGCAGAGATGGGTAGAAGAAGAACAACTGGAAAATCTGTGCGCGTGCCTGTAAATTTCCAGGAAAAGCACAGAGATTGGACGGTCATAACAGAAGGAGCAAGGGGGAGTGATAGGAAGCGTGGTCTGATGTAATGGAGGTGAGCAGTCCAGGTCATATAGAATCCAGTATGCTTTGACCCTGAATAAAACTATGCGTTTAGCAGAAGAGTGACATGATCTGACTTACAGTTTAACAGAACCACTCTAGTTATTGCATGGGACTGCCCTGAAAAGAGACAAAGAATAGAGGGAAGGAGATCACTTAGGAAGTTTCTGTGGTAATTCATTAAAGGGATAATAATGGTAGCAGGAGGGATGGTAAGAAGTGCTATGGTCCAGGATATCTAGACAGTACTGATGTGAAATGTGAAAGGCTTTCAAGGACAAATCCCAATTTTTGTCTTGAGGAACAGAAAAAGAACTGCAATTACTATGATGGGGAACACTTAGAAGGGATTGGGACTGGGAAAAATATAAGGAGTTCGAATTCAGACTTGAACTTTGAACTACCTAGTATTAGATTGACTTATATAAAATTGGTAATATTCAACCACTCTGACCTACAAAAATGAAAATTGTATATAGTTCAACTTAACAGATATCCAGGAGAAAATGCTGGTGATGCTGTTGGATACTCATGAGAAAGGTACAGAAGGTTGACAGAGAGGAAAAAAAGGTCAACAACAGGGTCCTGGGATATTCCAGCTTTCATAATGAGGAGCAAACAACTAAGGAAATTGAGAAGAAGAGAGACAGACCGGGAAAGTGTGAGATCTTGGATGCCAAGGGGGGAAATGTTTAAAGGAGACAAAGACTGACTTGTTGATGAAGACAGAATTAACCCCTGGATTTAATAAGATGGGAATCATTGGTGACCTAATGAGAGTGCTTATAGATGACTGGTATAGACAGAAGTCTGATCAGAGTGCTTTCAAGAGATAGTGGGAAAAGGGAAATTAGATAACACAGGTATAGTTGACTAATACAAAAGTTTTGGTGCATAAGAATGGAGAAAATTGATGTAGAAACTGGAGGAAAAAGTCATGTCAAGAAAGTACCTTTTTGTGTGTGTGTACTTTACAATACTGTATTGGTTTTGCCATACATTGACATGAATCCACCACAGATGTACTTGAGTTCCCAACCCTGAACTCCCCTCCCATCACCCTCCCCATATCATCTCTCTGGGTCATCCCAGTGCACCAGCCCCAAGCATCCTGTATCCTGTATCAAACCTAGACTAGCAATTTGTTTCTTACATGATAGTATACATGTTTCAATGCCATTCTCCCACATCATCCCACCCTCTCCCTCTCCCACAGAGTCCAAAAGTCTGTTCTTCACATCTGTGTCTCTTTTGCTGTCTCACATATAGGGTTATCATTACCTTCTTTCTAAATTCCATATATATGTGTTAGTATACTGGATTGGTGTTTTTCTATCTGGCTTACTTCACTCTGTATAATCGGCTCCAGTTTCATCCATCTCATTAGAACTGATTCAAATGTATTCTTTTTAATGGCTGAGTAATACTCCATTGTGTATATGTACCACNGCTTCGTTTCTTACAAGATAGTATACATGTTTCAATGCCATTCTCCCAAATCATCCCACCCTCTCCCTCTCCCTCAGGGGCCAAAAGTCCATTCTATACATCTGTGTCTCTTTTGCTGTCTCGCACACAGGGTCATCATTACCATCTTTCTAAAGTCCATATATATGTGTCACTATACTGTATTGGTGTTTTTCTTTCTGGCTTACTTCACTCTGTATAATCGGCTCCAGTTTCATCCATCTCATTAGAACTGATTCAAATGTATTCTTTTTAATGGCTGAGTAATAATACTCCATTGTGTATATGTACCACAGCTTTCTTATCCATTCATCTGCTGATGAACATCTAGGTTGTTTCCATGTCCTGGCTATTATAAACAGTGCTGCAATGAATATTGGGTACATGTGTCATAAGGCAGTTCTATTTGCAATTTTTTAAAGAATCTCCTTAACGTAATTTTTTTTTCTTAGCAAGAACAGTGAATTACCTTTGTGAAAATTTCTCATTAAGCATAAATATCCACATCCATGCATTCATTTGATACACTTATGGATGTCTACTATATGGCAGACAGTATTCTAATTTTTAAAGACTCATTAGTGACTAAAACAGAAAATGTCACTGGCCACTTGATGCTAACATTTTGGTGGTAGAAACCAAAGACAAAAAGTAAGCTAAAACTAATGTATAAATGCTAGATATATATGCTATAGAATCCTATAGGGAAGAAATTTAGTAGTTTAGGAATAAAGGGTGATGACTATTTTGTATGTGGAGACTGGGCAAAAATTTGATGGTATTTAAGAGAGTGCAAATGCCCAAGAATGAGAACAAATCTGGAGTGTTCAAGGAACTCCCTGGGGTAGAGATTAGGAGGATAGAAGAAAAACGGGATCAAAAATTATGAGTTAGACTCCAGTTCATACAGGACCTTGTATGGCACTGTGAAGACTTTGGACTTTATTCTCAGTGAGGTGGGAATTTATCAGGTAGGAGAATCAGATGGTCTGGTAAAGTTTTAAATGATCTAAATTTACCTAATTATTTTATTACAGCATCCAGGGGAATGAGCAATAATACTTCTTTGGTTTGTTTTACTTTCTTATACAGAAAAACTCACTTTCAGAGAAGTGGTATCGCCTCAAGAGTTCAAACAAGGAGAGAATGCAGAAGTGGTTTGCCGAGTCAGCAGCTCACCAGCACCTGTCGTCAGCTGGTTATATCATAACGAGGAAGTCACCACTATATCCGACAGTTAGTATTTTGGTAACTCCCTAAGTTATATGTTCTAACAATATTGCATTTTTTTTTTAAGAAGACTGAATCTGCTTCAGTAAATATAGCAATTAGATTGACCCTAAGTATCAAACAACTGTTTAGGGAACATCAGAGCTCTAAACTAGGAGTTGGCAAACTATGGCCCTCGGCTCAATTCAACCCCTCTGCTGTTTTATTAAGGTATTACGGAGATGTAGCCAAACCCAACTGTTAGATATGGTCTATGGATACTTTGGTACAAAGTTGAGCAACTATAACACAGATGGTTTGGCCCACGATAGTTACTTTCTGGAGATGACAGAAAAAGTTTCCTGACCACTGCTCTAGTCAAGAAAAATTTACATACAAACAGTTCAAGAGTGTGAAAGTGATAGTCACTCAGTTGTGTCCAACTCTTTGTGACCCATGGACTGTAGTCTGCCAGGCTTCTCCATCCATGGAATTCTCCAGGCAAGAATACTAGATAGTGGGTTGCCATTCCCTGAGTGAGGATCTTCCTCAATCGAACAGGGGTCTCCTGCATTGCAGGCAGATTCCTTTCCATTTGAGCACCAGGAAAGCTCAGTTCAAGGATACTGAATAACTAAAGGAATCTATCCTGATCTACTAAAATTCTACATTTTATAACTCAGACTAGATCCCACAGGCTTATTATATGTAAGTTAAAAATATATCTAAATGGGTCCTATTAGTTTTTCTGGCACTGTTCTTTCAAAGATACCTACATATTCTAAATATTATGGTAAGATACATGTGGATAATTGTAAGAAAAGTACATTCATTCCAATTGTCTTCATGATTTTGATTCAGAGTGAGCTAAAATTCCAGAGTAATATGACATCTGGAATTGAATGCATAATTTGCTTATATTATGCTATTTTACCATTGTGAATTGGGAATATTTTCAATTTAAAATATTTTTCATTGCACCTGCATTGCAGAGAGGTACAAAATAATTGAATCTTTTAAAATATTCAGTACTTTCTATCTTGGATGTCTTTATGTTTCTAAGAAATGAAACTTCTACAGCATAAAGGAGAGAAAGTAGATAGTTTCTGTTTTTGAATATGTACAGAGAATATTTCATGATCACTATCGTCAATTTATTTTTTAATTTTAGAGAATTTTTCTGGGTGTGGCATTTTCACTTCTTGTTAGTTACTGACTAAAACTGTTGGATGGCATCACTACAGGTTGGATGGCATCACTGACATAATGGACATGAGTTTAAATAGGTTCTGGGAGTTGGTGGTGGACAAGGAGTCCTGGTGTGCTACCGTCCCTGGAGTCGCAAAGAGCCAGACAGGATTGAGTGACTGAACTATCTGAGCTGAAAGCTTTGAACAGCTTTTCTAACTGCTCTGTACATAATTCATATTCTTAATCTTAAGTAATAAATTATCACATCCTTTTTTAATTAAATAAATTTTTAAAATTTTGAAATATTTTTTAATTGGAGAGTAATTACTTTACATTGTTATGTTGGTTTCTGCCTTACACACAATGTGAATCAGCCACCATTGTTATTCAGTCATTAAGTCATGTCTGATTCTTTGTAACCCCATGGACTGCAGCATGACAGACTTCCCTGTCCTTCACGCTCTCCCAGAGTTTGCTGAAACTCATGTCCATTGAGTTGGTAATGCCATGCAACCATCTCATCCTCTGTTGTCCCCTTCTCATGCCTTCAGTCTTTCCCAACATCAGAGTCTTTTCCAATGAGTTGGCTATTTGCATCAGGTGGCCAAAGTATTGGAGTTTCAGCTTTAGTGTCAGTCCTTCTAATGAATACTCAGCATTGATTTCTTGTAGGATTGACTCGTTGGATCTCCTTGCTGTCCAAGGGACTCTCAAGAGTCTTCTCCAACATCACACTTAAAAAGCATCNAAGTATTGGAGTTTCAGCTTTAGTGTCAGTCCTTCTAATGAATACTCAGCGTTGATTTCTTGTAGGATTGACTCGTTGGATCTCCTTGCTGTCCAAGGGACTCTCAAGAGTCTTCTCCAACATCACACTTAAAAAGCATCAATTCTTTGGTGCCCAACCTCTATGGGCCATAAGTGTGCGTGTGTGTGTGTGTGTGTGTGTGTGTGTGTGTATCCCCTATTATATGCATTTTGAACAATGTTTAGAATTTTAAATAAAACAGACATGTGAATATTTGTTAAGTGAATGAAGAAATATTTAACTTTATATCAGTAAATATATTTAACTCAGTAATATTATTTAACTTAGTAAGTAATGTCTATTTTTCTTGTTCCCCCTCATTGAGTTGTTATATCTTGGGAATGAGTTAAACATAGAAACTTAACACTGAGTTTCATGGAAAGCAATGTAGAATTTTTTTTTTAAGTTGTAAAATTTGTTTTTACTTTGAGATGTAAAGGATGTAGGGGAATTGTGAAGATGGACACACTTTTCTAATCTTTTAATACTTAAGAAACTTGCCACATACTTCATTATTGAACAATTTTTACATTTATAGTGAATTTATAAGAAGTAATATTCTTCAGATTTTTATATATGTATGATTCTTTTAACAAAACCAATGAAATAAATTTAGATTTATAATCGTGAATAGAACATATATGGGGATTTAGAATAATGCAATATGTCCAGATAACTTTCTGAAACCTTATCATGGCACAGGAGTAAAGTTTAAAGGCTCAATATGAAACAGTGAAGGTTTGGAAATGTTGATTTATTAACCGTGCTTTTGATAGCAGCTGTTTGATAAATATGCAGAAGTAATACTCCCACAGACTACTTGAAGTGAAGGTGTTCCATGTTGTTTGTTGAAAGAAATCCATATGCTAGAGAATCCAAGCATTTAGGTAGTAAAGTGATAGTGTCACATTTTGTTAGAAAGTTGAATATCTTGACTTTTAGTGTCTACCCTAATGGAAGGGTATGCTATCAGAGTTGCCCATTCAATCTTAGCCATTCTGAAAGCTATCTCTGAAATTTCCTATATGCTTTGAACATTTTCTAATAAAGTACCATTTTTGCATCAAAAGCTATGGATAAAATCATCTTGCTCAGAAAAAAAAAAAGAAATCTATTCCCAGTGTATTAATAAAAAGTCATTCAACAGTTATTTTCCACCTATTAGGTTTCATCTATTGTCCTAAGTGATGGTGATTCATAGTTAAAAAGATGAACTAGTCTAGTGACCTTAATATGTTAGTACTCATAAAAGTATCAGTGGATAAATTGTGAAAATAAGATTGTTGAGGTATATGATAAGGAAAGTGCAGTGATAGAGGATGAAAGGCAAGAGCACTTGAATCAGTTAGGACAGAGGGAAGTATCCCAAATGCCTGCTGAGAGTAAAAAGCAACCTTTAAAGATGAAAAGGTATTAACCAGCTGAAGACTGGTGGGGACTTTTCAAATGGAGGGAACACCATATGCAATAGCTCAGAGGTGAAAGCATGAGTGGCATGTTCCAGAACGGAAGT
Organism: Neotragus pygmaeus; assembly: GCA_006410875.1. Lineage (NCBI taxonomy): Eukaryota > Metazoa > Chordata > Mammalia > Artiodactyla > Bovidae > Neotragus > Neotragus pygmaeus. The sequence continues at coordinate 3,742 of SJYV01047652.1, read as the reverse complement.
AAGTTCATTATAACTGAACTTTACAAATAAGTGGAACTAGAATGCTTACAATAACAGATAAATACAACTAGGATTTGTAAGTAAAGGCTAATAGGAAAGGAATCTGGAAGAGAAGGTTGAGCCATTTCAACATGGCCTTGACATCTCTATTGAGGCTTTTAGAATTTATCCAAAGGTGACATCACTAGAGGGTTTTAATTAAGACAGTGACATGAGCTAATATGTATTGAAAAGGACATTAGTGCTTCAGTGAGGAAAATGGATGAGAGTCAAGGCAAAGCTTCAGCCAATGAGAGTTGTTCGAATCTGAATGAAATAATTGCTGAGGGAAAGGGAAATTTTAGACTAAGAAGTGATAAAGGGAGAAGTGATAGGATATGGATTTAATTGGATATGCAGATTGAGGGTACTGGGGAAATCAAAGATGATTCAAAGAATTTGCCTTGGGCATCTAGCTCAATGTAAAGACCTCTAAAGACAGAGATGGGGAGTAATTTTAGGTGGAGATACCCAAACTTTGCACATACTGAAATTGAATTATTTACAGTTCTTCTAAGTGTATATATCTAGATGACTCAAACAATTCTGGAATCACAGGAATCATCTGGTCTGAAGAAAAACTGTGAATTATCAAAATATTGATTGAAGGCTTAAGAGTAGATGTGACAAACCATTCAGTTGCTGTAGAATGAGAAAAGGGAACTTATAAAATAACCTGCTTAAAGAAACATAAAACAGACACCTTATTGAATATTATGATTTCCTTTATTTCCTTTCTGCAATAATGAATGTTTGGAAGTCTGTAAATGAAACAAATAGATCATCTTTAATAGTTAAATACTCCCGATATCCAGTTACGCATGGATGACTCAAGTAGTGCTTTCTTCAGATATCTTTTGTTCAGTTCAGTTCAGTCACTCAGTCGTGTCTGACTCTTTATGACCACATGGACTGCAGCATGCCAGGCTTCCCTGTCCATCACTAAATTCCAGAGCTTGCTCAGACTCACATCCATCGAGTCAGTAATGTCATCCAACCATCTCATCCTCTCCCATCCCTTTCTCCTCCTGCCATCAATCTTTCCCAGCATCAGGGTCTTTTCTAATGAGTAGGCTCTTAACATCAGATGGTCAAAGTATTGGAGCTTTAGCTTCATCATCAGTCCTTCCAATGAATAGTCAGGACTGATTTCCTTTAGGATTGAATGGTCTGATCTCCTTGCAGTCCAAGGGACTCTCAAAGAGTCTTCTCCAATTATACAGTTAAAAAGCATCAATTCTATGGCACTCAGCTTTCTTTATGGTCCAACTCTCACATCCATACATAACTACTGGAGAAACCATAGGTTTGACTAGATGGACCTTTCTTGGCAGAGTGTTGTCTCTGCCTTTTAATATGCTGTCTAGGTTGGTCATAGCTTTTCTTCCAAGGAGCAAATGTCTTTTAATTTCATGGCTGCAGTCACCATATGCAGTGATTTTGGAGCACAAGAAAATAAAGTCTGTAACTGTTCCCATTGTTTCCCCAACTATGTGGCATGAAGTGATGGGACCAGATGCCATGATCTTAGTTTTTTGAATGTTGAGTTGTAGACCAGCTTTTTCACTTTTCTCTTTCACTTTAATTAAGAGGTTCTTTAATTCCTTGTTGCTTTCTACCATAAGGGTGGTATCATTCTGCATATCTGAAGTTATTAATATTTCTCCCACAATCTTGATTCTAGCTTGTACTTCATCCAGCTCAGCATACTCTGCATGTAAGTTAAATAAGCAGGGTGACAATATACAGCCTTGACATACTCCTTTCCCTATTTGGAACCAGTCCATTGTTCCATGTCTGGTTCTAACTGTTGCTTCTTGACTGGCACACAGATTTTATGGAGCCAGGTAAGGTGGTCTGGTATTCCCATCTTTTTAAGAATTTTCCATATTTTATTGTGATCCACACAGTCAAAGCCTTTAGCGTAGTCAGTGAAGTAGAAGTAGATGTTTTTTCTAAAATTCTCTTCCTTTTCCTATGATCCAACGGATGATGGCAATTTGATCTCTTGTTCCTCTGACTTTTCTAAATCCAGCTTGAACATCTGGGAGTTCACAGTTCACATACTGTTGAAGCCTCTCTTGGAGAATTTTGAGCTTTACGTTGCTAGCATGTGAGATGAGCGCAATTGTGTGGTAGTTTGAGCATTCTTTGTCATTGTCTTTCTTTGGGATTGAAGTGAAAACTGACCTTTTCCAGTAGTGTGGCCACTGCTGACTTTTCCAAATTTGCTGGCATGTTGAGTGCAGCACTTTGACAGCATCATCTTTTAAAGGGATTTGAAATAGCTCAGCTGGAATTCCATCACCTCCACTAGCTTTGTTCATAGTGATGCTTCCTAAGGCCCATTTGACTTTACATTCCAGGATGTCTGGCTCAAGGTGGGTGATCACACCATTGTGGTTGTCTGGGTCATTAACATCTGTTTTGTATAGGTCTCATTCTAATTTCCAGCAACACACTTGCATAGAATATTTTTTAAATTTTCTTTGGAATGTCATGAAGTTTTAGGAGTTCTGAGTTCCTCCAGTCTAAGTCATATTTCCTGCCGATTGCCTTTCTTTCCCTCCAGTCTCTTCTTTGGTGAGAAAATTTCCTATGAAAAAGCATCAGTATAAACATTTTTGTATGTCATCTCAGTGTCAAACGAAAGATGAAATAGATATTTTGGGAAATTTTAAACCTTCTGAACTGAAAATTATGTATATGTAGCTTAATAATTGGTATTTTCTCTCTGAGGCAGCTTCAGAATCTCCAAATTTTCATTCCTTATTACCTGTCCTTTAGACAATCAATCACCACATTTTTACCTGTTTTAATATAGTCTAATAATTTCCTTATTTGTATTGGAATCCCAAACTTCTACTATGACTTAAGGAATTGCTATGAAAAATGAACCCCAAATATGAATCGTTTCATATCACAGCAGTTTCTTACTCATGTGAAGTCCAATGGGATGAGAGACAAGCATTGTACCCATTGTATTCATTCAGTGATCCAGGTTGAGGGATGCTGGGAAACTACATTCTCATATGACTTCTTTGTTTATCCTAACGTTTTTATTAACCCAGCAAATGGGGGAAGAGTGATAAATACTGGAAGAGCCCCCAGAAGTACTCTTTAACAGTAGATATCCATAGGTGGGTATCTTAAAGATATTTCTGCCTTACCAAAAGGTCCAAGGTGGTCAAGGATGTGTTTCTCTTATCCAACAACATGCTCAAATACAGTACTTAGCAAACATCATGTCTGATGTTATCTATGGATGAATTAATTACTGAAATTTAGGATATTGCCTTTATAACATGTTTCAAAATAGAACAGGATATAGTAGTGTTCTTGATAACAAGGGAAAAGTTCTTAAGACTGCAACAAAATTATGATGAGTAAAAACTTAAGACTAGTCATTATGGAAAATATGGTCAGGCTGAGATGCTGCTTAGGCTAGTCAGATTACTTCAAACAATCACCTAATGCATGCCCTATAACAGCTATTTTTGTACATATGCATGTGCATACACTCACACCTAAAATGGAATCTTGAGGTAAAAGTAATGAAGTCTAATCTATTCTTTCATAAAATGGATTATCTTGCATTTAGAAAAAAATCTTTCAAAGCTGAGATATGATCATTTTATATGTCCTCTACCTGACTTGAATATTATTGTATATTTAGCTTCCTCCTCAGAGAAGGCAATGGCAC
>SJYV01047651.1:0-13774 GCA_006410875.1 Neotragus pygmaeus | reverse complement strand
CTGTTAGACCCTTTATGCCCACACCCCCACCTTGGAAAAAAGGCAGAAACTGACTCACTGGAATACCATTGTTGCCACTCTCCCTGGTGGGTGGTGACATTTGGATCACCCTGGTTATATGAAGCTGTTTTTGGCATGGTACCCTCCCAGGAGAAGCTTGCTGCTTCCCAGGAGGTATGACCTTAGAGTGCAGCCCCCTTGGGGCACGAGCAGTGTTTCCTTGATGCATGAACTAACACACACATGTTGCATGCTTGTGGGCCTCTTATGCAGTGGAGCTGCTGAGCAAGGACACCGACTTGGGCTGGTTTCTACCAAAAGGGACCAGTTTCATTTTAAGGAACAGAGCCTGTGAAAGCGAATGTTACTTGCAGCTGCTTGGAGATGGTGATGGGATGGGTTTGGGGAGACAGCATGAGGGAGGTGGAACCTGAACCCAGACCAGGCTCGTGGCCAACTCAGATTCTGTGGGCCCTGAGTTGCTCCAGAACCAAGCCCTTGGACTTAGACCTGCTCTGTGGCTTCCCGCCTGTGCCAGACGGTTGCAGAATGCTCTGGAAGGAGCAGGAAGCATCTCAGTTGTTCTAGGGAGCTGTTGTCAGCACCGCAGTGAGAAAAGGCAGGGGTCATGATATTGTGACCATCACAGCTTTCCACTCAACCGCCCTGCTGGATGCCCTACTGCCCCAGCGCAGGAAGTCAGCTGATGGGGCTGTGAGGGGAGGTTTGGGAAGCAGAGGGGGCCAGGCCCTTCTGAGCACTGCACTAATACCTGAAGAGGGAGACGGGCCTAGCCAGGCCATCCCACACTGCCCAGCAGCTGGTGGACTGCAGACCCCAGTGACTCAGTCTGTCGTCACCATTGACCCAGCAAGAACAAAAAAACACACAACCTATTTCTTCCTTCAGCCACCAGCACAGCCCTTTTTGTCCACCAGGTACACAGGAGTAGTCCTGAAACCCTACACATCACCACCTCCAACAAGGGTTGGATTCACTGCAGGGAGAGTGGGCACCGAGCCAGAAGCTAACCAACCAATTCAGAGCTGGCAAGAGAAGGGCTGGGGGAGAGAGGACCTAGTTGGACTCAGGGGGAACTGGCTTTGGGCAAATAAACTGTGAAGAGTTGGGGCAGGGGCTGAACGGCTTAGCTTCCCACCAGGTGATGGGGACCTTCGAGAATTCTGAACAGGAAAGCATCCCAGCAAAGGGTGGGGGAGGGGACTGCCACCCTGGGCTCGCCCAGCGGGAATTAGCTTGTGCCCCAAATCATTTGTGACAGCATGGAGCAGGAAACACTGGCTTGTGGGAAGGAAAGCGTTTGAAACCATTTGGTTAAAATGTTCAAATTGCAGCCCTGACTCTTGCCCTGGGGAAGGAGGCTAGCTACCTGCTGTTGGTCACAGCTGTGGCCGCAGAAGCCACAAAGGAAACTGGCTAAGGAGCATCCAAGGTGGGAGCCGGTACAGCATGGAGGGGGACCATGTATGCCTATGACCGATTCACACTGATATACGGCAAAAACCATCACAATATTGTAATTATCCTCCAATTAAAATAAATAAATTTTATATATATATATATATGTATGTATACTAAGACCAACAAACAATTTCCTTTTGCTACAAAGGTTGTCACTCCATCATTGTGGAAAACAGTACAAATTTCTCACAGCCATCTTATAGACACAAATGAAGTTAAGGCCTAGAGAGATTAGCTAAGCTATCCAAAAGCACCAGGTTTATTGTTATTTCTATTATTGTTGTTGTTTACCCGTGGTCATCACCGTAAACTCCAGGAAAAAAGCCATAATGTTAGAGGAGGGGTAGATAGGTAGGTGCAGAAATAGGAAGCAGGAGGAAAGGCCAGGAAGCTGTTTCCCATAAAAGAAGACAATTCTATTCCAAGGAACCCCCATGAGCGTCGCTAGCTAGGGACTAAAACAGACTGAGCCCCCACCCACAAAGTATCAGCTGAGCAGTTTTCATCTGAGGGTAGCCCTGTGTCTTTCATTCAGCTCTCATTTTCCCATTCACTCACACAAGCTATTAAGCAACTGTGACATTCAGGAACTGAGCTAGACACAAGAATGAACAGCGCACAGGTCTTAGCCCTTTCTAAGTTCAGCTTCCAGTGGGAAGATAATCAAGTAAACCAACAATACTTTTAGTTCATTAATCACGCCACAAATGTTTATTGAGCCCTTAGAAGTTGAGGCTGTATTACGAAATATGACAGAATGTGGTCTGTCCTCAAAAGCTCACAGGGAAACTAGAGAAATAAGTCAAAATCCAACACAACTCAAAAAACAATAGCTCCCAGGGTCTCAGATGAGGGAATTTTCGTCTTGGATGACTGAGGAGAGATGAACAGAGGATGTGGTGTTTGTGCTGGGTTTTTAAGAACATTTATGTTACCAGGCAGAAGAGCAACGGGAAGAACGCCCAAAGAGATAGAAGAGCACATTCAAAGCACAATTAAAGGCACTGAGCTGAAGGGTCTGGTAAGTTCAGGGCCCAGTTAAGTTGGCTGAGTCAGGAGAGAAACAAGGGAATGAGGAAGGAGTAGATGTGGACTAGGGGAGCTGAGTGTGCAGAGAGAAGGGCCTGGTGTGCCAGGACAAGAAGTTTTGACTTTATCCTGTGGGTAAAAGGAAACTGCAAGGCCTAACAGAGGGTTTTTGTTCCTTTGCTTTCCTTTTGTTTTTAAGAAAGGTTATATCATCTGTAGGATGAGAAATGAATTGCCAATAATATGATTCATGAAGTACTTAGGTGAGAAATGATGACATTAACTCAGGCCTTGGCATGAGAAAGGAAGGGAGTAGAATCAGGAGACGTTTCTGAGCTCAAAATCAGAAGACTTCCAGCTCACTGCTTATAAATAATAATTCACATTTGTTGAGGCTTCTTATGCTCTTGGTTGATGTTAGCACTCCATCTGCATTATCTCATTCAGTCCTCACAGTAGCTTAGAAGTCGTGCACTAGTATATTCTATTTTGCAGATCTGGGAACAGAGGCTTATATTTGGCTCCAGCTCTGTCCAGCGTATAAGTATTGAACCAGTAACAATACTGCCTCCCTCGGTGGATGTGGGTGGAAAAGAGGAGGAAAAAGTGATACGGAGTTTTCCAGCTTGTGAAAGACTTTTGGGAAAGAAGGTGTGTTCACTGTTGGACATAGGAACACTGGGACAGCGGCCACACAGGCCTTTGCTTGGGTGCACCTGGAGCTCAGCAACGGATCTTGGCTGGACCCACAGAATTAAGCTTTCTCAATAGATAAGAAATTAAAACTATGACAATAGGTGAGCTAGTTTGTGGAACAAAAGAGGAAACAGACAAGAGGGACAAGGACAGAACCCTGGAGAATGCTGATATTCCAAGCAGCCGGAGGAAAGGGCCCTGTGGAGGAGGAGGATGAGAGGCAGTCGGTGAAGCAAGAGGAGCAGCAGGGGAAGCGTGTCCCCTCACTGGGACTCCTGTCAGTTTGGGTTTTCTCTGCCAAGGAAAGTTTGTTAGAATCTGCAAACCTGGATTTCCGAATACAATGCCAACTATCAATCAAGTGAACAAAGAAACACGCATGGCCTGTAAGTCCCTTGATGTTTCTCTGTTACTCCCAAGATAAGATTTCAGTGAAAACATTGAAATTACACCATTGTAGGACTGATCTCTCAGAAATGCCACCTTTCATACTTCCCCTTTCATAAGAGCTTTGATTTCTGTTCTTAGGACCAACCCCAGCAAATGACAAAAATAAGTCTCCCCTGGTGCCACGTTGAGCCATTGGTGTAGAATGCTGTCAATATGTGCTTCAAAGCCAGAAATACAATGTTTCCTTCAAACACAGAACAAAAAAAAAAAAGCTCTGTGTTCACAAACGGTGGGACTGCCTATGTAGAAAATCCCAAAGAATTGACCCAAGAAAATAAATAAATAAGCTTAGCATAGTCACAGGATATAAGGCTAATATACAAAAATTAATTGCTTTCCTATATACCAGAAATGAAAATTGAATTATACAATTTACAATAGCAGCAAAACTGAGAAATCATTTAAGTATAAATCTAATTACATAGGCATAGGATGTACATGCAGAAAACTGCACAACTCTGATGAAATAAATCAAAAAATTACCTCAATAAATGGAGAGATATTCTGTGTTTGTAGATTAAAATATTGTTAAGACATCCATTCTTCCCAACTTGATCTATAGGTTTAATGCAATCCCAATAAAATTCAGCAAGCTAGTTTAGAAGTATTGCCAAACTGATTCTAACGTTTAAACAGAAAGGCAGATGACCCAGAATAGCCAGCATAATAGTGAAGATGAATGAAGTTGGAAGACTTACACTACCTAACTTCAAGACTTGTTATAAAGCCACAGCAATCAAGAATGTAGTAATTGCAAAAGAATGGATACATAGATCAACAGAACAGAAGAGGGAGCCTGGAAGTAGACCTACGCAGGTATAGTCAGCTTACTTTTATTTTTTTTTTTAAATCTTTAAAGTTGACAAACATTTATTAGGCGTCTACTATATGTTGGACTCAGGGTTAAATACTGAGTACACAGGTGATGAAAACCATCAAGGTCAAGTCTTTGTGGAGATTATACGATTATTTTGAGTTCAAATATAAAGATATAAAGCAAATCTCTTAACAAAGAAATAAAGACAATTCAACGAACAAGAGATAGTCTTTTAAAGAAATTGTGCGNACCTTGTCATGTGAAGTTTGCCCTCCATCTCCTATTGCTAATGATCCTTCAACTTTACCATCCCCCACCTCTTTTTCCTCTTCTAGTCAGTAATACTTCAGTGAACAGATGGTCTGTTCATTCCATGCCACCTGTTAAACTGTACTATTGTGATTTTCACGATAGTGGCACTACTGAAAAAAAAAAAAAAAAAAAAAAAACTAACCTAGACACAGACTTTACACCTTTCTCAAAAATAACTCAATATGAATCCTAGACCTAAATGTAGAATGTGAAGCTATAAACCATCTGGAAGAAAATTTTAAAAACAATCCATGTGACCTTGGATTTGACAATTTATTTAGACATGACATCCAAAGCACAATTCACAGAAGAAAAGTTAAAAACTGGACTTGATTAAAATTAAAAATTTCTACTCTAAGAAATGGGCTTCCCAGGTGGTGCTAGTGGTAAAGAGCCTGCTTCGCAATGCAGGAGACCTAAGAGACGAAGGTTCAGTCCCTGGGTTGGGAAGATCCCCTGGAGGAGGGCATGGCAGCCCACCCCAGCATTCTTGCCTGGAGAACCCCATGGACAGAGAAGCTTGGGGGGTTATAGTCTATATAAAGAGTTGAACATGACTGAGTGACTTAGCACTTTGTGAATCACAATGATAAGAAAATGAAAAGACAAACCCCACACTGGGAGAAAACATTTGCAAACCATATATCTAATAAAGGACTTGTACCCGAAATACGCAAAGAACTCTTAAAACAATAAGAAAACAAACAACCCAACTTTAAAATGGGCAAAATACCTAAACAGACACTGCATGCACTAAAAAAGAGATACAGATGATGAATAAGCATATGAAAAGATGCTATCATTTGTCATTAGGGAATGACAAGCTAAAAGAATAACACGGTATCACTACACATCTAATAGAATGCCTAGAATCCAAAAACTAAGCTGGTGAGGATGTGGAACAATGGGAACTTTCACTCATTGTTCAATGTATTGGGAACCCAAAATGATATAGCTCTTCTGGAAGATGGTTTGGCAGTTTCTTACAAAGTTAGGGCTTCTCTTGTGGCTCAGGTGGTAAAGAATCTGCCTGCAATGCGGGAGACTTGTGTTTGATCCCTGGGTTGGGAAGATCCCCTGGAGAAGGAAAAGGCTACCCACTTCATTATTCTGGCCTGGAGAATTCCATGAACTGTGTAGTCCATGGGGTTGCAAAGAGTCGGACATGACTGAGTGACTTTCACTCATTCACTCACTCACAAAGTTAAACTTGGGCTTACCATATTGTCTGTCAATTACTCATCTAAGGATCTATCCAACTGATTTGAAAACATATCCAAACAAAAACTTTTATGAAAGTATTTGTAGCATTTTTGCTCATAATCAGCAAAAACTAGAAGCAACCAAAATGTCCTTCAATAGGCAATAGTTAAGCAAACTGTGGTATGTCCATACGTGGAATATTATTCAGCAATTAAAAAGAAACAAGCTATCAAACCAGAAGACATGAGTGACCCTTAAACATATTTTAATAAGGGAAAGAAGCCAGTCTGCAACAGCTATATGCTGTATGCTTCCACTCATATGACATTCTGAAAAAGGCAAAACTATAGAGACAGTAAAAAGATCAGTGGTTGCCCTGGGTCCAGGGTTTTGAAGGAGTTGAACAGGTTAACTACACAGGGTTTCCAGGGAAGTGAAACAACTCTTCATGACTCTGCATTTATAAATTATGACTGTGCATTTGGCAAAACTCATTGAATTGTTCAGCACAAAGAATGATCCTAAATGCATGCAAACCTTTTTTTTTTTAATCATTTAGGCACAATTCCAAGATAGAACACATGTATTTTCTTTAACCTAACTGTATTACAAATGTATGAAACAACCTAAAGTTGGAGTATGAAACACTCCTGAAGGGAGTGTCTTCTGGGTATGAAAGCAGGCAAACAAGGCTGGAGTGCAGTGAAAAAAGAGTAGGAGATGCGGTCAGAGGCAAAACTAGGAGTGAGGTTAAGTAGGACCTTCCAGTTCATAGTAAAAGGACGTTGGCTTCTGCTTTGAGTGACACAGGAGAGAAACCATCCGAGGGTCTTGAGTAGAGGAGAGACAGATCTGACCTGGTTGTATCTTAACAGGTTCTCTCTGGCTCCTGTGTTGAGAATAGACTCCAGGGCTAGGGACAGGCTTCCCCAGTGGCTCAGCAGTAAAGAATCTGCCTGCAGTGCAGGAGACACAGGTTCAATCCCTGGGTCAGGAAGATCCCCCGGAGGAGGGCATGGCAACCCACTCCAGTGTTATTGCCTGGAGAATCCCATGGACAGGAGAGCCTGGCAGGCTACGTTCTGTAAGTGTTGCAAAGAGCCAGTATGACTGAAGTGGTGGGCACACATTCTGGGTGGCAGCAGGATCGGGGGAACCGATTAAAAGGCTATCATAGCATTTCAAGTGATAGGTGATGTTGACCAGAACCAGAGTGTAAACCAAAGTGTAAATCAGGGAGGTGCTGAGAAAAATTGTAATCCTAAATATATTCTGAAGGGAGAACCGATCAGATGAGGGAAATGAGAGAAAGAAAGGAGTCGGTGATGGCCCCGAGAATCTTTGGCCATGGGAGCTAGAAACGGGACACTGCCTTGCTGAGCTGGGGGAGATGGCAGTGGGAACAGTTTCAGAGGAAAGAGCGAGGAGTTCAGATTTAGACATCAAATTTGTCAATGCTACTAGAGATTTAAGTAGAGATACACGCAGTTAGAATTTGAACCTAGTCTTCAGGAAAGGTCTTTAGTCTATATATTATAAATTTGGGAGGTATAGGTGATGAGTTGAAAGAAGGACTCCAAAAGAGCATTAACAGGAGGAGACAACGGAGAAGCAGAGAGCTGGATCTTGATAGCAGAGGGGACTCATCACCTTCTGAGGCTGATGTGAAAGAAGAAAAAATGTGAAGAACAGCAGGTGGGAATGTGGCTGCAAGAACATTTTCTGCAAGGTCACAGGAAGTTGAAAGATGTCTTGCAGGATGGGCCCCAGTTTTCTCTGCTTGTAAGAGGATGGGGATGGAAGCCTGGGGAAGGATGTGAAACATGGCATTATTTCTGACGACAGTGGGAGCAGAAGCTGACCAAGAACAAGTAGGAGACTTGTCTCAAGGCAGTGCTGGAAACCCCTCCAGGAGCTTGGGTGGGGCTCCTCTCCGACCTCCAAGTCTCAGGACATGCTGTCTTGCCACTCCACATCCTGATGTACCAAGATTGGTCTTACAACAAGAAGTACCAGGACTCCAACACCCAACATACCTCTGCAGCCAGCACTTGCATTTCCAGCCCTTTTCCCTTCCTTCTTGCACCTGTGTCAGCTGGGCAACCTGCCTCCTCACCCACCAGGTCCAGGCATTCAGCCCCGGCCAAGATGCACCAACTCCACACCCACCAGGGACTCCCCATGCCCCAGCCCCAACCAGGGACTCACCTACTGGCCCAACCAGAGCAGAACTCCAGTTCCCTTCTGTTGCAGTTTCCTCGTGCACCTTCCCCCCACAAGAGCCTCTGGAATTAGAGCCCTTACTGGCACCGTTAGATCCCAAAACATCTCAGATCTGGAAAATGCCCAGGTCACCTGATTCAATCCCACAATCACAAAAAAGATACTAAAGACATTCATTCAGTCCCCAAGTATTTATTAGGCTACTATTATATGCCAGGAATACACCAGGGAGGTCCCTGCCCTCATAAAGCTGACATCCAGTGAGGAAGATGGGTATAAATCAAATAACAGTAGAATTAAAGATTCAGTTCTGAATCGTCCAGTGCTGGAAAAAGGCAAGTTTCTGAATGAGTATATCGCTCATGGGGAGCGGGGGTCAGGGAGGGCTTCTCTCTGAAGGCATGATATCTAGACTGGGAACTGAAGGATGAACAGAACTTGATGGAGGGGTGGAAGGGAGAGGTCAGGGAGGACATTTTAGACAGAGTTAAGCCCTGAGGTCCATACCCCATGACCACCTGACATCAATTCCCTGGTGAGTCTCCTCCCTTACCTTGTTCCCACCTATCTCCTGATGAAGACCTCCCTAAGCTGAGGGTGGGGGTGGCAGGAAGGCAATATTGGTTGCCTTCAGCTTGCTCTGTGTGAGAGATTAGATTAGTCACTAAGTCGTGTCTGACTCTTTTACCACCCTGTGGACTGTAGCCCACCAGGCTCCTCTGTCCATGGGATTTTCCAGGCAAGAATACTGGAGTGGGCTGCCATTTCTTTCTCCAGGGGATCTTCCTGACCCAGGGATCAAACCTGCATTTCCTGCATTGCAGGCAGATTCTTTACCACTGGTAAAGAATGGGTATTTTATACTTCAGCTTATGTGTAACATTGCAACTTCTCCCTCTCTTTTTCCTTTAAATACTAATCTAGAAATTTTCATTATTACCTAAACTTGACAGAGTAGAAAACCAAGATGATTAAATAAGTATTGCTGGATCCACAGGAAGAATAATCTAAGCCAAGATTTCCTGTGATTTTTAAGCAACAGCCTGCCTTTAACTATAAGTGTACAGATCATGAAGCTCCATCATCCCTCTACTTGCCATGCATTCATCAGAAAAGTCCTTGTACATGTCATATTTAGCTTATTATATAAATATAAATGCTATGCCCATGTGCCTGCTTCAGGAACAGGCGAGCGTGCCCATAGTTAATGAAGAATTATGGAGCCGTGGTACTTGCAATGCGAACCCCGCCACATGCACACGAAAACACTAAGAGAGGGAAGCTAATTACAAACAGAGTTGAGGCATATGCTTGCCTTTAATGAAAAACAAGAATAAAAATTCCAAATTTGGGATGCATGAGAATATTGGTAGTTATTGAAATGACACCTGTGGGTGCTCAAAAATGAAAATAAACTAATGATAGCAATGTACAATAGTGTCTGCACACCATACATACACACACACCCCACATACACACACATTCACAAACTTCAGCCATAATTCCTCTCTCCCTCCAGCAGAGATTGAATGAGAGTATCTGTCAGCGTGTTTGTGGTTGTCGTCATGAACAGCAGAGACCTGTAGCCAGTGGAGGTAGCTTCCTGGAAAGACGACACGAGGCCGTGGCGGTGCGCGCAAGCGGGCACTCAGTTCAGTTCTGGAGCGTGTCTTCTCAGTCACTTATCTGTGAAATGGGGGTCACAGTGCCCCCCTCACAGGTTTGAATGGGACTCTGTATGTAGGAGGGCCTGGGGCTCATTGCCCAGTACACATAGATGTTTGGGGAATGATACTGAAGCATTTGAATAAAAATGCTGATGATGAAGAAGCAAGTGATGACTCACAGAGGATGATAACATTAAAATTCAAAAAGATTTCAACAGAATTTTACTATGAAGAAACACCATTAAGAGGACACTAAATCAAAACACACTACAGTCCTGCATTTAGGTTGAAAAAAACGGGCCTGCTGAGGGCATAATGGGGTGAGAGATGGGTTAACAGCAATTATGATGGAACAACCCCACTGGGCCAGTGAGGCTGTCAATGTGACCGAAAGGTAATACAATCTCGGACTGCAATGCTATTATTATTGATGTTGCTACAACATGAGTTCAGAACTACATCATTTATATAGTTTCACATGTATCACCTTATTAATTGAAGAATATTGTTAGATCAAGGGAAGTAACTTCTCCAGTCAACCCTGAGTCAAGGGATCCTAGGGTGTTCTGTCCACTTTAGTCACTAGCTGTAAAACTAGTGTGAGCAGCCAGAGGATAGCCTGATTTGTGCAGACAAGGGAACAGAAACTCAGCTCAGCAGCGCCACGCATTCGTCGTGGAATCTTAAGAAAGTGACAGTCTCTCCAAGCTGAGCCTCAGTTCCTTCAGCTGTCAAATAGGAATGGCGGCTCCTATCCTACTAACCTGTCTTGGGGATTAAATGCAATTGCGTGTATCAGGTACCTAGCAGAGTCTGGAGAAAGGACCACTGCATGTTATTGGGACCCCAGCCCTCTCTATCAGCCACGTATGGGTATCCGTTTCCAGGGTCTACTGCAATCTGGTTTGATCCCAGGCAAGTTGCCGCGGCCAGCACAGTCAAGGAGCGACCTCCGTAAGGAGGACGCGAAGGAGAACGCCCGCTTAGAAAAAATAAGAAGACAGAAAGATGGGGTTGAGAGGATCAGACCTTATTGTCTGATACCAACTTTATTAGGTGTTCAGTATATATAGGATAACATACGTGACTTATGACATCTACTAGGTTACTTTGATCTAGATAATCATTCACCAGACCTTCACCATTGTGTTCAGAACACAATGCCTAGTTACTTGAAGTGTGATAAGCACCAGTGAGCAGAACATAGCTATCAGACATCTTGGAGACACAAAGTCAAACATTTTTCAGGGAGGCGGGACAGAGAGCTTAGGGCAATGCCTAGGGCTCAGCGATATCGCTGAGCAGCTCCCAAAACTTTAACCCTTCAAGGGCAGTCCCCCGCAGCAAGTCGCCTCCTGGCCCCTCCATCTTCACACTCTGCATCCCCACCCCGATGTGATGAACCAGTAAGAGCTCAGTGGGGCCTGAACAGACAAACCAGCTATNCCCACAATCACAAAAAAGATACTAAAGACATTCATTCAGTCCCCAAGTATTTATTAGGCTACTATTATATGCCAGGAATACACCAGGGAGGTCCCTGCCCTCATAAAGCTGACATCCAGTGAGGAAGATGGGTATAAATCAAATAACAGTAGAATTAAAGATTCAGTTCTGAATCGTCCAGTGCTGGAAAAAGGCAAGTTTCTGAATGAGTATATCGCTCATGGGGAGCGGGGGTCAGGGAGGGCTTCTCTCTGAAGGCATGATATCTAGACTGGGAACTGAAGGATGAACAGAACTTGATGGAGGGGTGGAAGGGAGAGGTCAGGGAGGACATTTTAGACAGAGTTAAGCCCTGAGGTCCATACCCCATGACCACCTGACATCAATTCCCTGGTGAGTCTCCTCCCTTACCTTGTTCCCACCTATCTCCTGATGAAGACCTCCCTAAGCTGAGGGTGGGGGTGGCAGGAAGGCAATATTGGTTGCCTTCAGTTTGCTCTGTGTGAGAGATTAGATTAGTCACTAAGTCGTGTCTGACTCTTTTACCACCCTGTGGACTGTAGCCCACCAGGCTCCTCTGTCCATGGGATTTTCCAGGCAAGAATACTGGAGTGGGCTGCCATTTCTTTCTCCAGGGGATCTTCCTGACCCAGGGATCAAACCTGCATTTCCTGCATTGCAGGCAGATTCTTTACCACTGGTAAAGAATGGGTATTTTATACTTCAGCTTATGTGTAACATTGCAACTTCTCCCTCTCTTTTTCCTTTAAATACTAATCTAGAAATTTTCATTATTACCTAAACTTGACAGAGTAGAAAACCAAGATGATTAAATAAGTATTGCTGGATCCACAGGAAGAAGAATCTAAGCCAAGATTTCCTGTGATTTTTAAGCAACAGCCTGCCTTTAACTATAAGTGTACAGATCATGAAGCTCCATCATCCCTCTACTTGCCATGCATTCATCAGAAAAGTCCTTGTACATGTCATATTTAGCTTATTATATAAATATAAATGCTATGCCCATGTGCCTGCTTCAGGAACAGGCGAGCGTGCCCATAGTTAATGAAGAATTATGGAGCCGTGGTACTTGCAATGCGAACCCCGCCACATGCACACGAAAACACTAAAAGAGGGAAGCTAATTACAAACAGAGTTGAGGCATATGCTTGCCTTTAATGAAAAACAAGAATAAAAATTCCAAATTTGGGATGCATGAGAATATTGGTAGTTATTGAAATGACACCTGTGGGTGCTCAAAAATGAAAATAAACTAATGATAGCAATGTACAATAGTGTCTGCACACCATACATACACACACACCCCACATACACACACATTCACAAACTTCAGCCATAATTCCTCTCTCCCTCCAGCAGAGATTGAATGAGAGTATCTGTCAGCGTGTTTGTGGTTGTCGTCATGAACAGCAGAGACCTGTAGCCAGTGGAGGTAGCTTCCTGGAAAGACGACACGAGGCCGTGGCGGTGCGCGCAAGCGGGCACTCAGTTCAGTTCTGGAGCGTGTCTTCTCAGTCACTTATCTGTGAAATGGGGGTCACAGTGCCCCCCTCACAGGTTTGAATGGGACTCTGTATGTAGGAGGGCCTGGGGCTCATTGCCCAGTACACATAGATGTTTGGGGAATGATACTGAAGCATTTGAATAAAAATGCTGATGATGAAGAAGCAAGTGATGACTCACAGAGGATAACATTAAAATTCAAAAAGATTTCAACAGAATTTTACTATGAAGAAACACCATTAAGAGGACACTAAATCAAAACACACTACAGTCCTGCATTTAGGTTGAAAAAAACGGGCCTGCTGAGGGCATAATGGGGTGAGAGATGGGTTAACAGCAATTATGATGGAACAACCCCACTGGGCCAGTGAGGCTGTCAATGTGACCGAAAGGTAATACAATCTCGGACTGCAATGCTATTATTATTGATGTTGCTACAACATGAGTTCAGAACTACATCATTTATATAGTTTCACATGTATCACCTTATTAATTGAAGAATATTGTTAGATCAAGGGAAGTAACTTCTCCAGTCAACCCTGAGTCAAGGGATCCTAGGGTGTTCTGTCCACTTTAGTCACTAGCTGTAAAACTAGTGTGAGCAGCCAGAGGATAGCCTGATTTGTGCAGACAAGGGAACAGAAACTCAGCTCAGCAGCGCCACGCATTCGTCGTGGAATCTTAAGAAAGTGACAGTCTCTCCAAGCTGAGCCTCAGTTCCTTCAGCTGTCAAATAGGAATGGCGGCTCCTATCCTACTAACCTGTCTTGGGGATTAAATGCAATTGCGTGTATCAGGTACCTAGCAGAGTCTGGAGAAAGGACCACTGCATGTTATTGGGACCCCAGCCCTCTCTATCAGCCACGTATGGGTATCCGTTTCCAGGGTCTACTGCAATCTGGTTTGATCCCAGGCAAGTTGCCGC
>SJYV01047648.1:0-23789 GCA_006410875.1 Neotragus pygmaeus | reverse complement strand
AGAGGGGCCACGGAAGCTCCATGCGCCTCCCCCATGCACCCTCCATTTGGCTCCTCCTCAGCTTTCCTCAGCTGTGTGCTTTGTAATAATCGCCGATAGTAAGCAAAGTGGTTCCCTGAGTCGGGAACTATTCTCGCCAATTATTGAACCTGAGGAGCTGATGGTTGTTTGGTCAGAAGTACAGCTGACATCTTAAACTTCTGGGGCTTGAGATGAGCGTTTAAAGTGGGGCTGTCTCGTGGGACTGAACTCTTACCTTCTGGGGTCTATGCTAATTCTGGTCGTCAGTGTCACGAGTGTTGGTATGAGTAGGGGAAACGCGTAGTTTTCCTTTCCTAGGATTCAGGACTCTAATTCCACACCAGTCCTTTTGGCCACTGAGTTGGAGAGCGGTACAATGCTTGAGGAAAAACATATTTTGAAGGCAGACAAGATTTTATATTCTATTGATTTTACAGAGCTGGTGTGAAGATTTCCAAAGATATGCATGATAAGTGACTAGTACAAGCCTGCCACACAGAATCACACATTAATATCTCGATATTTGGGGCTCTCCTGGCAGTCAAATGGTTAAAACTCTCCCTTCCAATGCAAGGGGGTGAGCAGGTTCAATCCCTGGTCAGGGAACTAAGANTTTCAGTCTGAATCTGGCAATAAGGAGTTCATGATCTGAACCACAGTCAGCTCCTGGTCTTGTTTTTGCCAACTGTATAGAGCTTCTCTATCTTTGGCTGCAAAGAATATAATCAATCTGATTTTGGTGTTGGCCATTTGGTGATGTCCCTGTATAGAGTCTTCTCTTGTGTTGTTGGAAGAGGGTGTTTGCTATGACCAGTGCATTCTCTTGGCAAAACTCTATTAGCCTTTGCCCTGCTTCATTCTGTTCTCTAAGGCCAAATTTGCCTGTTACTCCAGGTGTTTCTTGACTTCCTACTTTTGCATTCCAGTCCCCTATAATGAAAAGGACATCTTTTTGGGGTGTTAGTTCTAGAAGGTCTTATAGGTCTTCGTAGAACTGTTCAACTTCAGCTTCTTCAGCATTACTAGTCAGGGCACAGACTTGGATTACTGTGATACTGAATGGTTTGCCTTGGAAACAGACAGAGATCATTCTGTTGTTTTTGAGATTGCATCCAAGTACTCCATTTTGGACTCTTCTGTTGACTATGATGGCTACTCCATTTCTTCTAAGGGATTCCTGCCCACAGTAGTAGATATAATGATCATCTGAGTTAAATTCACCTCTCCAGTCCATCTTAATTCACTGATTCCTAGAATGTCGACGTTCACTCTTGGCATCTGTTCGACTACTTCCAATTTGCCTTGATTCATGGACCTGACATTCCAGGTTCCTATGCAATATTGCTCTTTTCAGCATTGAACCTTGCTTCTATCACCAGTCCCATCCACAACTGGGTGTTGTTTTTGCTTTGGCTCCATTCCTTCATTCTTTCTGGAGTTATTTCTCCAATGATCAGTAGCATATTTTAAGTTCAAAGGCTATATAATGCAAAAAGTGATACATCAGCAAAACATAAGGTAAACTGTACAACATGCCCATAAAAATAAAGCAGTACAGAAAGAAAGAGAAAAGAGGAAAAGGAGAGAAAGAAGGGGCGGGGAGAAAGGGAGCTGATTGAAAACTACAGAAATGTATATGAGGGATTATTCTAGAACTCACACACACTTAAAGTAAAAACAAAATGGTGCTTTTCCAGCACTGCAGGGGAAAGCATCATTACCAATTACTACTGATTTTCCACTCACAAGTAGAATGTGGTTAAACATATGCTAGGAATATTAGAAATAGAGCAGTTACCAGAAGTTTAAAGATTTTCTGGGAATTACAGTTTCTTAATTGCGGTAATTTGGTATTAGAAAACCTCAAGACTTACTCAGAAACGTCAAGAAAAGAACTGTCAAATATGAACTTATTTCACTGTAAAAATCCTAGTTGGCTTTTGCAGTTGGAGGGAGGGAGGAAGGGAAAGAGAGACGACTTATTTTTCCTGCAGACTTTCTTCCAAAGGAAGTCTGAAAATAAGAGAGTCTTTGGTAGATCTCTTTCAACCATAATGTGAGGTTTTGTTTGACTTTTAATTAAAAAAAAAAAATCCACAGCTGGTATTACACAACACACATGGTTTATGACTTTCAAGTAGTTCCTAGCTAACCTTTCTTCTCATTTCTTCAGTGAAGCATTAGGTTGATGAACACTACTTGCCCAGTTCCTCATGTCTAAGAGGTTTTCATCTACTGTGATTCTGGTTCTGAGATTCAAACAGATGCAGCATATAAAACATATATTTAGGGTAGCACTTAACTTATGGAACTACAAATCCCAGAATGCAATGCTGGACATCCCCTGCCCGCTCCCCACATCTACACTCAAAACATTCTAAGTATTCATTTTCCAGGAATCTCAGTCTCTAACTGGATACAGATGTATATATGTGTGTGTACCTTGGGGAAATCAGGAACCACCAGACTGGTTTATTAAAACATCACTCACTCAGTAAAAGATGTTTTTAAACTTTCAGATGGTCATGCATACGTGCTAAGTCGTTTCGGTTGTGTCTGACTCTGTGTGACCCCATGGACTGCAGACTGCCAGGCTTCTCTGTCCATGGGATTCTCCATGCAAGAATACTAGAGTGGGTTGCCATTCTTTTCTCCAGGGGATCTTCCCCACCCAGGGATCAAACTTGTGTCTCTTAAGTCTACCTGCATTGGTGGGTGGGTTCTTTACCACTAGTGCCACCTGGGAAGTCCAGATTGCCATGTGACTTGGGTTTTTCAATAAGGGTATATAGAATGGGTAGGACACACAGTTTTTTAAAAAGTCATTTTTTGCCAGGCATGCTTGTTCTGTTCCCAGTGGTGTAACAGACAGGTAAACAACTTTTTATTTTTTTGCAAAGTTCCACTGAATTTGCAACATCACTGCAGGTTTGTTTTTTTTTTTTTAGTTTCTGGCAATAGGCTGACGTTGATTTGTCAGATGGAGTCCCACTGTCATTCTAAGTTTTCATTTTTTACTTTTGTTTCTGTCTTCCAATTTTTACACTGCTCGAAAGCTGTACCTGGTAAGGATGTTAGAACTATTTGAAATTGAAATTATAATCTTCATATTTCTATTTAACCCGTGTTTTCCAATGTGGGGTCCCTGGACCAAGCAGAATCAGCATCACTTGATAACGACCAACTATTTGTGACCCCATGGACTATACAGTCCATAGAATTCTCCAGGCCAGAATACTGGAGTGGGCAGCCTTTCCCTTCTCCAGGGGATCTTCCCAACCCAGGGACTGAACCCAGGTCTTCTGCATTGCAGGCAGATTCTTTACCAGCTGAGCCACAAGGGAAGCCCAAGAATACTGGAGTGGGTAGCCTATCCTTTCTCTAATGGATCTTCCCAAACCAGGAATTGAACCAGGGTCTCCTGCAGTGCAGATGGATTCTTTACCAACTGTGCTATCAGGCAAGCCTGAGAACTAGTTAGAAATGCAAATTCTCAAGGCCTTTACCAGACCTGTTGAATTGAAATCTCTGGGGTGGCCCCAGGAATCCATGTTTCAACAAACCCTCCATGGTGACACTGGAAAAACAAAAATTAGGCGAATTTTAGAATCACCTGAGGCAACTCTGGGTTTCCCTCATGGCTCAGTGGTAAAGAATCCGCCTGCAGTGAGGGAGACATGGGTTCGATCTCTCAATAGGGAAGATCCCCTGGAGAAGGAAATGACTACTCACTCCAGTATTCTTGCCTGGAGAATCCCAAGGACAGAGGAGGCTGGTGGGCTACAGTCCACGGGGTCACAGTAGAGTCAGACATAAACAATATTGGGAGAGCGGGGATCGTCAGAAGAAAACCAGTAAACTTACACCAGAATTCTCTGGGGGGTGGAGACTGGGTTTCAGTATTTTTAACATGTTACTGACTGGGTCAATTTTTGCAGAAATTAACTCCTGTGGCCCAATGATCTGGTATATAAGTGAATATCTAAACATTCTGGTCAATAATGTTCAGGTAACAAAAGATGTACTAACATGTCTCTAGTCAATAAGTGGCTACAATACTGATACGAATGTGCAACGATTCTAGTAGGCAGCCAGAGTGGATAACCACTCGTGAAAGTCTTCAAACTGCAGGGAACAAAGGTCACAATCCAAAGGGTGTATTTTTCGAGTTTCAAGGAACACAAGACAAGACCTCATTTTATACATGAAAAATCTAAGTTCCTGGTTGACAAGTATTTCTCTCATACCATGTGGTCACATGGTTACTAGTGTTGAGGGCTGGGACCAAGTCATGTGCTTCTCGTGTGTCCCTAACAGTACCAGGATGGTGTTTATATTACGGGTGTTTACACTTAAGTACCGACTGGCTGAATAGAAGGAAACACTCTATGAAGATACAGTTATTTACATTCTTTGCATATAGCAGACATATGGCTCTGCTAACAAGATTCCACTCTTCCATGAAGAGAACCTAGCCCAGGCTTGGGGGAAAAAAAAGCAATGTGTGTAAGACTTAACCTCCACAAGCAGAAATGTCCACGGCGCCTCTCTTCACAGTTGAAGTGTTTTCTGGACATAAGAGGCACCCCCGGGAACCAAATGCTGGCTGATAGCTGCCCAGTGGACACGATTCGCATGTTTCAAGCCCAGTTGATGAGTAGGTGCCTTGTTTACACTGAGCTAAAATGAAAAATGTAACATGGTTAATAATAATGACATCAACTGTACGAAAGTAGCACTGTGTACAATAGGGTTTTCCATATTTTTAGGATAAAATGAGGGTCACAAAGAACTCCACGCAGACACATTATCTTTTAGATTTTCATACTTCTGTATACTAATAAGTTATAGGCTCATTTCCAGTTCCTTCTATTATGACCCAGCATGGTGTTGGACACATAGAAAATGTCGATTAAATAGTTTTGCGGTGAAGTGAGAAATCTGCATCTGACAAGGTGCAGCTGTTACAGGGAAACTTGCTCTTGTACAAGTTCCCAGCTTGTACGCTGTTCTCTTGAGTGACAGAAACAAAACCCACAATTGGGCTTTCGTCTCATCACTATCCTGGCACCATTTTTCACCCTAAATAAGCACTGGCCCACTCACCTCCTCGTGCTTACAGACACCATTTCATTTGAGGGTTGGCAAAGGAGGAAATAAGAGTAGTCTTAGCTTCAGGCCCAGAGAGGGGAATTGAGCAACTTTCCAAAATGCACAGCAATGGCTCTGTAGTAGAGGGGGCCTCGGGCCAGCTTTCCCCAGTGCACTGTCCTCTCCTCCTGACCTTTTCCTCCAGATTCATTTCACTTTCAGCGATGCCAGCATTTTCAGGGCATGCGCAGTCATCCAGCACTGGTCCCAAGTTTATGCATCATGAAGCACCCACACCTGCACTGGCAACAACAGGCAAGGAGGAACAAGCCTGCAATTCCTTCTTTTAGATGCATCTTAACCACAACGTGGAAGAGAATGTTTCCATTAGGAATGGCCACTGAGAATAACAGTAACAATGTTTTGGAAAGACTGCATAATTTAGTAGCAAGAAGATGTGCATATGGGTCTGTAGTTATTCATTTCCAAGTAAATGGAGTTAATCTCATCATATCAAATATTATTCAAACAAAAAAGAGCCCAATGCTTGCCAAGAGTCATGAAAGTCCCTTCCACCAGTTAATGTGAGATTCACTAAAACACATGGAATTAACTGATGAAAACAGATTAAAGTTCTTGACAGTGGAGTTTGATTTAGACAGCAACGGGCTGTACCAAAAGGAAGGTAAATGGACTTCTCTAAGTGAGGGAAACATTCAAGTAATAGCTTGTAACTGAAAGAATGAAAAAAATCAGTTAATGAAATTGCTTTTGGTAATGCTCGTATTTCATCCTATTTGCTAGCGAGATTTCCTAAGTGGAAATAAAATTCAGGCTTCTGGTCTAAGCCTCTACCTTTGCATTCCGAGCTGCTCCTTGAATGGAGATATTCGGTGTAAGTCCCAGTCGGACAGGGTTTGCACTCAAGCTGCCCTTCTTCATCTTGATAGAGGCCCATCAAGCAACTCTCACAGACAGAATGCTCCAGGGAATAGTAGGTTCCCAAAGGGCAGTTGACTGAAAACAAGCAGGAAACGCTGAATATTGTATGGAACATACTTTTGTCCCTTAGGTATGAGACTAATAAAGCATGCTTCCAGCTACTATTGTTTATGAGTTAAATTTTACTGTCAGAGGTTTACTCACAAGTTAAACTTTCCATAAATGTAGTCCTCTAAACCAACAGATTTTTTTTTTTTTGAGAAAATGCAAATTCTTAACTGACCAAGCTTATAGCTTATAGGATGGGGGCTTTGAAGTGTGGGTTAAAGCATAAACCAGATCATTCTGGAAATACACAGTGAATGGAAGAAAAATAAAGCAGTTAATTTGGGGCTTTGACATATTAAAAATGACTTCTTCGCTGTTCTTCTGAATGGTTTCCCTTATGAAACTGTGCATTATAGCATCACTTCTAGAAATAAAAACAGACAAAGGTGGGGAGCTTAGAACAAATGAGTTCAAGTTGACCCCTCTCCCTGCTTAGACTGCTTGCACTGAAGCCAAGTACAAGTCTGAGGCATCCTTAGACCCAAAGACCTTGCAGAAACTGGCCAGTTTCAAAACCTTCCTTCCCTGGAGATTTGGTCTACTATTTTGGCAGGCTCGGAGTGCAGAATTTCTGAAATCAAAGTGGGATATTAAATTCCCTGAGAGGTTGCTATCAAAGTTAGCATTCTTACAGAGAGAACACCTGGAAGAATCACCTGGGTGATTCTGAGGTGTTAATGTGTGAAAGAATTATCAGGCAACTTACTAAAATTTCAGATTATAAGGACCTGACCCCAAAGGGTCAGGAGGCATCCCCTGTGGACTGAGACCTGAATCAATTTGCAATTTGACAAGCACTTCAGGGGATGCTGAAACAGGTAGTCTGAAGACCACACTGAGAAATGCAAAACGCTGGCCAAGGCAATTCCGGATTTTTACTTACAAGTTGAGAAAGAAACAAGAGGAGGCTCAGAATGACAATATTAATGTGCTTTTGACGAGCTGGGTTTATTCCAGTGTGAAAAACCTAGCTGAGCTCTGGGAATAGCAATGAGAACTGTTGAAGGTTTTCTGACCAGGACACAATATCCCACACTATAGAGAGATTAACAGAAGCCTCACGTTATCTGGTTCTGTTTGAGCACTAGATTTTGCTTGGAGGAGACTCTGCTATCTATAAATGATGACTGACTTAGGAAAGAGACTGGAATTGACTCAGATTGTGCCAGTCTAAAGTCAGTAAAATCTAAGGGACTGGGGCGGGGGAGGAGAAAGGGGACTGGCACTTTAATGGGTCTGAGGTCTCTTTGGGGGTGAGGGAAATGTTTTGAAACTGTGATAGAGCTAACGGCTGAATGTCACTCTGACTATACTAAACACCACTAAACTGCATACTTCAGAATAGTCAGAATGGTTCATTTTATGCTATGTGAATTTTGTGTTGGTTGCCTGGGTGGGTATATCAGCTGAATCACTTATTGTCGTAAAAGACTTAAGTTCTTAGCCTCTTGGCTTTGGTTTNAATAGTCAGAATGGTTCATTTTATGCTATGTGAATTTTGTGTTGGTTGCCTGGGTGGGTATATCAGCTGAATCACTTATTGTCGTAAAAGACTTAAGTTATTAGCCTCTTGGCTTCGGTTTTCTCATGCCTAAAATGTTCTTAATAATAATGGTACCTCATACAGTAGCTAAACAGGATTAAACAAGACAAGGTCTCAGTCAGCACACAGAGGTGGTCAGCAAAGTTTTAGTTTTTGTCACTGGAGTTGCTGCTGAAAGCTGTGAGGTCTAAAGATCTATACATAAAACTAAGATTTGAGTCCCTTACCTAAAGTAATCTTATCCTGACCAACAGTGGCTATCTAGACTTTTGAGACAAAAAGCATGTAACAATAACAAGATGTAGGTTTCAGGACAATACCCCTTTACAGTTGTAGGATGACTCTACCTGTGTCATCTGACCCAACAGGCACCAAATATTTTTGGTGACAGCGAGAAATCTTACCACACATTCGGCCTCTCAGCACAGAGCCCGGTCTGCAGAAGAGGAAAGCCTTTTCTGTTTCTAAGGAATTGCTGTCAGCTACAAGCATTTCAGAGGCAAGCTGAAAGGAATACATGGGCTCCTTAGTAAGGGTCCTCTTCAGTCGATTTGTGATCGTTTCCAACGTCTTAATGAGTCGCTGCTGATTTTCCAATTCAAGGGTATCGTTTCTTTCATTGGGTAATGGCACACTAGCTGAGATAAAAACAAAACAAAAGAAAACACACACACAATTATGGTGTTGCAGCAAGCCATTTGGAGTTTTTACCCTAAAAAATGACATATATTAACTTTAAAAACACATTCCAATATACAGCAGGTGCAGACAAACACCGTTTGATTCCACTTATACGAGGGACCCAGAATAGTCAAATTCAAAGTCAGAAAGGATACTAGTAGCAGATCCTGGGGTCAGGTCGGGGGTGGGGAGTGGGAATGGGGACTTAGTGTTGAATGGGTGACAGAGTTTCAGTTTAGGAAAGTGAAAAATCCAGGAGATAGATGATGGTGGGAGATGAATGTGTTTAATGCCACTGAATTGTACAGTTAAATATGGTTAAAATAGTATGTTTTATGTGACTTTTTAATCACAATTAAAAGAACATTCCAGGAAAGATACAAACAAAATTAAATTATTATTGACTGAGTAGCTAGTACATGGAGAATATTAAGAACAGTATGTTTTGTTTACATGCCTTAGTTCAACATGTCAAGATGAGTTTGAAGCCAGGGGCTTGTTTCTATGAGAATCATAAAATATATTTGTGATATTATGAAAAATAACAGGTGACTGTGCTTGCCCTAATATACAGTTCCAGGGTAATTTCCTAATATTGACAACACATAGAAGGTTTGAAAATAGATCTCCAACCAAGAATTTCCCATTATATTAACCTTTTCAAACAGACAGTCTATTCTTACCTGTGATGTTAAAAATTAACCTAATTTTGTGGTCAGATAATGGGGCACTTCTTTCAATCCGTGAAGATCTGGCTTT
This sequence comes from Neotragus pygmaeus, assembly GCA_006410875.1. Classification (NCBI taxonomy): domain Eukaryota; kingdom Metazoa; phylum Chordata; class Mammalia; order Artiodactyla; family Bovidae; genus Neotragus; species Neotragus pygmaeus. The sequence continues at coordinate 14,644 of SJYV01047648.1, read as the reverse complement.
GCCAGCACCCGTGGGTGTTTCTCGCACTGTGTCCTGGAAGTCATCATAAGAGTAATCCAGCCTGTTGGCTGCACCCCAGCCACCAGGTCCTGAAAAGTTGGGGTAGAGAAATAAAAGATTGTAGACTTGCATCTTTATCAGCTTTCAGGGTCTAATGTTCAGCCACAAATTACATTGTTTTTGATCACTACTTAAATTGCCCATAATGTTCTACATATAAAGTTTTGCCTTAATTTTATACTGTAGTCTTGGGCACTTCATATTAAATTTAGATTAACAATGAACAAGCTATGTAAGCATTTAAACTATTCTATCTTTGGCCTAATAATTAATTATTGTAGGTTTAGAGGAAATGGGAGGTGGGTATAGATTTTAATCAATGTCTGTTTCCTTTCAGGGTTTGTTCCATTCTTATCTTTTTTAATATCAGTGTCATAAACTGAATGTGCATAAACAGATTTCCCTTTGTGAAGATTATTCAAGATATTTGCATATCTGCATATTTTAAATATAAATATGCATATATTTAAATATAAATATAAATTTAAATACATACTGTATTTTTAATAAATAAAGATAATACTATGTGTATATTATTTGCTAATCACTTTTCAAATTTTCTCAACATTGTAATATTTCTGTGTCAAATAGTTTAATATCTTTTTCTATAGCTATACTAGTTTCTGAGGGCAGCATTATGAGTTAAATGTTTACACACGTAAGAAACTGCTGGAGGCAGTATGCCATGCTTAGTCCCTCAGTCATGTCAGACTCTCCAGGGATTGCAGCCTGCCAGGCTCCTCTGTCCATGGAAATCTCCAGGCAAAAATACTAGAGTGGGTTGCCATGCTCTCCTCCAGGGAATCTTCCCAAACCAAGGATCAAACCCAGGACTTCTTTACTGTCTGAGCCACCAGGGAAGCCCAAGAATACTGGAGTAGGTTGCCATACCCTCCTGCAGGGGATCTTCCCATCCCAGGGATCAAACCCAGGTCTCCCACAGTGCAGGCAGATTCTTTACCATCTGAGCCACCAGGGAAGCCCGTGAATACTGGAGTGAGTAGCATGGTTGTATGTGTCTCTTTAGACGCCTTCCATATCACTGTGACCAACTGCATGGATGCAGATGGTAACTTCTTGATAAATGATGTATGCCTGTACAATCTTAATCAAGCTACTTTCATTACTCTGAATCTCAGTTTTTTTATGTCTACATTGAGATCATTATTCCTGTCTTATAGGTCTGTGGAATAACTGAGCTAATTCATGCAAACTCGCTCATAGACCAGTTTTTAGACTAGCTTTTAGACTCATTCTAAAAGCTCGGTGAGAGTAAATAATATTAATATTGATGTAGGCATGCTGTTGTTGCTTAGTTATGTGCTTTAAACATCAAATCTATTTATACAGGTTTGTCCACCTAAGTAAGTTGGTTTTTGAGTTTCTTTTTTAGCTTAATTTATGCTTTTAGCCACTTAAAAAGAACTAGATTAATAGTTTTATTTTTCACTTAAACATTTTTCCCTACAAGTGTCATGTAGCCATTATAAAAACCACAACAACATAAAATCCCAGAGGAACAAAGAGAAACATGTAAAAGATTGTCTATAGTTCCACCACACGGAAATAATGACCATAACATTTTAACCAAGAATATTTTCTATGAGTATATAAACACACACATACACATTTATGCACACATATTATATATGAATACATGCACACATATTATATATATGCACACATATATGAATACATAAACACACACACACACATTTATGCACACACACACACATGGGCGGGGGGATTCCCTGGTAGCTCAGGTAGTAGAGTCTGCTTGCTATGCGGGAGACCCGGGTTTGAGCCCCAGGTGGGGAAGAGCCTCTGGAGAAGGAAATGGCAACCCACTCCAGTATTCTTGCCTGGACAATCCCATGGACGGAGGAGCATGACAGGCAACAGTCCACAGGGTCACAAAGAGTTGGACGTGACTGAGTGACTTCACTTGCTTTCTTTACATATTATATATATATATATATACACACACACAGCTAGAATAAATATAAACATACTGTACTTTTATCAAAATAAGATATATTTGCTAATAACTTTTCAAATTTTCTCAACAATATAATATTTCTGTGTCAAATGGTTTAATATCTTTTTCTATAGCTAGACTTCCCTAGTGGCTCAGACAGTAAAGCGTCTGTCTACAATGTGGGAGACCTGGGCTCCATCCCTGGGTAGGGAAGATCCGCTGGAGAAGGAAATGGCAATCCACTCTGGTACTATTGCCTGGAAAATCCCATGGACAGAGGAGCCTGGTAGGCTATAGTCCAAGAGGTGGTAAAGAGTCGGACACGACTAAGTGACTTCACTTTCCTTTCACTTTCACTATAAACTAACCAAGTTTCTATTTTCAGACTCTGAGGTTATTTCAAAATATAGAACATCCTTGTACTACACTATGTCATAAAATAAGACAACATCAGTGAGAAGAATTCCATAAATACCCAAATGAAAAATGTACATCTTGGAATTTACAAAATATGGTACATGTTTGTACATTAATGTGACTTTTATCTTGAGAAATATCCTCAGATGGGTCTGAGCATTTTTAATCCTTTAGCTACATATTGCCAAATGCTCTTCAATGTCTTCTCTACACACAATATGTGAGTATAATTTTTATCTCATGACACCTTTGTCAACTCTGGGTATTGAGATTTTTACTCAAATTTGTTCATCTGACAGGATAAAAAATGGCATCTCATTTTAGTTTTCATTTGAACTTCATGAGTAGTATAAGATCTAATCATTTTAGTATATTTATTGGCCCTTTATTTTCCACACATTATGACATGCCAAGGTGTTATAAATATTACTGATTTTGTGAGTGGTGTGAAGACACTTGAGGAAGAAGGTTTGCCTCTCAGGATCACTTGTATCACTTGCTCCATACAGTATTCAGATTCTTACAGGATGACACACGTCACCCATCACAAAGTCTCATGATGATAGCCGACTCCCTCTGGGTGAAGTCCTGCACCCTTGCAACCTACTCAACAATCCGGGGGCAGCAGGAACCTGGGTCCCGTGTGGCAGAAGGGGCACTGGCATTCTAGAGGTGCCACTGCCAACGCCCCTGCCAAAGCCACTTTGTGTTTTTCTATCGAAAACTTTAACTTCCATTATGTTCACTGAGAAGTTGTTTGTAATTGTTAAGACTGGAAAACAAACTTAAAGTCTACCAATAGGAAACCGTTTATATAAATTATAGAAAATTCATAAAATATGTAGTCATTAAAACTGCATTGAACACACTGGTATACTTAAAATGGATAACCAACAAAGATCCATGTACAGCACACGGAATTCTATTCAATGTTATGTGGCAGCCTTGATGGCAGTGGGGGTTTGGAGGAGAATGGATAATGTCTATTTATGGCTGAGTCCCTTCACTGTTCATCTGTCACAACATTGTTAATCAGCTATACCCCAGTACAAAATAAAAAGTTCACAAAATTGCACTGAAGTATAATATTTATGACATAAAAGTATCCTCAATAAAATATTAACTAGAAATTCATGTTTACAAAATAGTATGGGTCTACACTCAAATGCAGTACAGTAATATATACGTTAATATAGTAACAATTATTTCTGGAACTTCAGATTATCTCAATTTTATTCCTTTAGTATTTTCAAATTTTTTCAAAAAACATATATGCAGAAATAATATTTTTCAATTTAAAAGCTCTAAAGCAATAGTCAATATCACTCTTAATGCTAAATCACTAAGAGAAATATGATTAGTGTCAAAAACAAAAAAAAGTCCACTCTCATGTGAATTAATACTGCTTCAAATAATCTAAGCACTTTACTACTCTCGTACTTCCTCATTTAATCCTTACAACAGCCCCATGAGCTCAGCACTCTTCACTCTTACACATCCAGTTTAAAGATGAGAAAATTGAGGCACAGAGTGGTTTGAGAACTTAAGCTCTTCCCCTGCCTCCTAGTAGGTGGGTAAGCCAGGATCCAGACATTTACTAGTTGGTTGCAGAGTTCATGTATTTAGCCAGGACGGTATCACCACTGTGTTCTAAAACATTACTCTGCAAGTTCTGTAGAGACAGTTTTATAAGAATGAAATAAAAATAAGTATAATTACTGGAAAGGACAAAGAAATCCCATAACACACTTTGGAGTACTCTTAATTAAAGTTGTATGTCAATTATTTCTTAAAAAAACAGAAGGAAAAAAAAAGTTCAAAATCTACATGAAAAAAACATCCAAATTCTACTTGAAGGTGTATCAGATTGGAATAGATTGAGTCTTAACATATTACAAGTGAGGAATGTGAATATTTTACATGTATTACTACTTTGAATAAATGACTTCCAATTTAAGTTAAATGCCATATAAAAATTGCTGTTAGTACCTTATAACTATTACTATTCTAAGATATCATACAAATATTTCAATTTTACAATCACAATGTGACTTAGTTTTCTTAGCATTTATCGTCCTGAAGCATTCTGGCTAGTATTTTGAACGAATTACATATCTATAAATATCATTATGCACAGGGTCAGGTTATCCAGTCATCCTAGAACTCTTGATGAATAAACAAGTGAAAGGTCATTTTTCTAATTTTCGCCACTCTTCTGGAATGATTTTCTTAGTCTGCACAACAGTCTTCCCAACTACCCACACTAAATAATTTCATTACCGATTGCAAAGCCATTTTCATAGTCATAATTATATTCAAGGCAGTACTTTTTGGTCAAGTCCTCCAGTCTGCAGTCAATGTCATCAGCATCACTACAAAATGACGGGACCTGTAAATAAAAAATGAAAGAGGACAAACTGTGCTTCACATCTGAGTGTGCCTTGGATAAGCTGCTCCTGTTTTTCAGGTCTCCATCAGCAGGAAGGAAGGAAGGACCCCAGAGCGCTCCCTGTCCTTAACAAGGCTCCTGACCCTGCTCCTTGCCCTCCCCTACCTCCTCTCAGTGCAGTGGACCACCAAGATCAGCCTCATACCTTTTCTCTCTGTGTACATCACTTACCGCAAGAAACTCAGGACTCCTGGGATATCTGTCTCTGAACTTTCACTCCAATTGAGTTTGTTTTTTTTTTCAATTGAAGTATAGCTGATTTACAATTTTCTTTTTTTAACTTTATTTTATTTTACAATACTCTATTGGCTTTGCCATACATCGACATGAATCCACCACAGGTGTACATGAGCTCCCAATCCTGAATCCTCCTCCCACCTCCCACCCGACAACGTTTCTCTGGATCATCCCCGTGCACCAGCCCCAAGCATCCTGCATCCTGCATTGAACATAGACCGGCGCCTCGTTTCTTACATGATCGTATACATGCTTCAGTGCCATTCTCCTAATGACCCTTTAGATCCCTTTTCTCTGACCCCATCTCCCACCCTCCTCCAAGTAAAGTCCTCAAAAACTTTCCTTGGAGCCCTCTGAAGTTCACAGTCAAGAACCAGTCAAACCCTTTATTAGTATTCACCTCCTCTCTCTGTGTTCTTTTCACTTTTGCCCTCAATGAAACCTGATTTCCTTGTTTTTCTAGGTGGTGGTCATGGAAGTGAGGAAGTGTCCTCCTCACTCTTTTTTTTTTTTAATTTTTAAAATTTTACTTTACAACACTCTATTGGCTTTGCTAGCTCATACTCCCATGAACCTCCTTGAAGCCTGAGTTTTGAAGCTCCTGCAATAAGCTATACCACACACTGATCTCCTTGTGCCTGTAACATACAGTCCTCCCCTATTCCGAGTCACTTCCTCATTCCAAGAACCTTAGTAAGTGTCCCTGGTATAGCCCTTGGTGATTTTTATATTCAGCCAGCTGATCCTTCCATCACCTTGAATTCCCACTTCCTCTTCCATCTCTGCCACTTACTCTCACAGTCATACCCTCAGATCTTGTCATTACCAGTGACTGCACCCTCTCTTAGACCCAGGAATCCAACACCTCTTCTGCAATCCACTGACACCGTCACCTCTTCACTGTCCCTCAGCTCCTGATGTCTTCACTTCCTTATTTATCCATCTTGGATCCCATCTTGATCCATCACCATAAATTACTTCCTCCCTTGTACGCACCCTCCTTGGTCTGTCACCATGAATTACTCCTTTGCATGCCCCCTTCTCAATTTGTCTGGAGAATATTAACCCCAGTTAAATTTATTGCTCTGCTTTCTCCACATTTGCGCCCACATGCTCAACTATAGTCTGGGAGAAAACACATCCCTGCTTACGGCCAATCCTACATTTCTCTAGTATATTCATTTATGCTCTCCTAGAAAATTATTCTGTACCACATTCTCTTTTCTCAAACCTCCAACAACTCCTCCCCAGCCTTACTCCAGACTGATCATTCTGCATCTTTTTTCACAGATCAGATAGTCACAAAAGATCCTTCTTTCACACATCACATGTGGACTTACTCCTGTACCTGTGCTCACATACTCTACCCCTTCTTGACACCTCTCCTTCTCACACTCTATATCAAATCTACTACTATTGCATCTACTTTCAGACTCTAACCAAAATTTAAGCCACTCAACTCTGTTAGGGATACAAATATATATATATAGTATGTACTCAAGATAGTTCTGGAGTTAATTACACATTAAGTTGCTTAGAGGACTATGATTTCACAGAAGTTATATATACATACACATATATATAAAATATAAATATATAAAAAACATATATAAAACATTTATACACACACACATATATATATAGAACATTTCCTGCTTTCAAGATGCTCAATACACTTAAGTACATTGCTTTGCTCTCCTGGAATCCCGAAAAGAGTCCTAAACTTGCATGAAAAAGAAAACCCTTTACATGTTCAGTGATCATAAAAGAAAAACAGATGACAAGGGCATTTCTGTCATACTTTAAATAACAAAGCAGACATTCTCAAACCAAAGGGACTCTAAGTTTTTTTGAATGTTTTAAAAAATTCAAAGTGCTTTAACACAGATTTACTTATAATTCACTCCAGAAGACCAAAGCCTATGAATAATTCTAAATATGAGGAGCAAGTTTGGGTCACAAAGAAAAAGGAAATCATCAAGACAAAGAATTTCTGTTGCAGGTGATGCAAAGCAACTATGGAAAACACAAGAGCATCCTTTAAAATATGGCAAACCACCAAGGGATGCTACTGACATACCATTTTCCCCAGGGTGGTCTCAAATGCTTCAGAAAATTTCTTCAACAGATCTGTGTCATCACAGCGAGTTGCTTTGTACAGCATCTCAAAGGACTTGTACCCATGATTGGCAAAGCGTTTTACTGGAAAAAAACAGTTTCAGTTGGTTAGTGTTTTCAAAACACAAATTTAATTTCTGTGGAATTAAATTGGTATTTTCATCCCAACATGGTTTGCGGGATCGTTATAAAAACAAAAGTTGATAGTTAAGGAATGTTTCCAGGCATTAATTGATCATAATAAACCACCAGCCAAGCAGCCGTGTACCCAGTTACCTGGTGATATATTTGCTTTCATATATTATTCTTTACCTTCCAATCATACATATGACAAAGTGAACATTTAAGGGAGAAAGAGATACAAATTTTTTTTCATTATATTCCTGGGAATCTTTGAAAAATTCTGGTTGCAAAGATATTATATAAGTTTATAATGTATATGTTTAATTATATTTTCAATCAATAGACACTAAAAAATTTCTGAATGGTATGTGAAATTACATTTCTTAAAAGTGTAATTTCACAGAGATAAACTTTTCCTTAGATCAGAAGTTTAGAAGTTAAGACTCAGCAAGAAGTCTCGAAATATTCACAGTCTCCTAACAATATCAACATTAAAATCCTACAGTCTAAATCTTTGATAGAGGTGAGTAATATCACTTATATTTACTAAATTTAGGAACAATACAGCTCAAGTAAGTGGGTTTTACTTTGTAAGACACTGGCATTTAAACTTCATCTATAGTAGTGGATCAAAGATTCACTCCAGAGATTATTATTTACACAAGATGAAGACATTGGATTATTTTTAGAATAATACACAAGGTTACAGAATAGATCTAAATCACTTCTAAAAAAGAGTATGGCTGATCCGACTGCATCATGTATATAGGCTCTTACTTTAAATATAAGTTCTTCTCCAGACATCAGACTATACTTTAGTTCAAGTTTACAGCTGAAGAATGACATGCTGACTCTTCTGACAATTCTGGTAAATAATAATGAAGGGGCCAAGATGGTTTTCCCATAAACTGAGTCTTATCCTATAGCAATCCAATCATCAATAAGATTCTGGGCTAATATTTTAAATTGAGGGATGGGCATTTCTCCTATCTATAACACTTCAAATTCAAGGCACTATTCCCTACTTACCAAATCTAAACCCTGTATTAAGGCAATTTTTCTCTTTAATGTTAAGAAATTTACACATATGGGTAGTCGAACACATATTCACACATACTAAAGAAGCCCAGAAAAGTTTAGAACTTACTAGCACAGTCTGGCCATTCAGTGGAATATGGTGGTTTCCAGATACCATCTTCATAAGCACAATAATACTTGTCAGTAGATCCTTCTGTGAAATCATAGCCCTCTAAGCAACTTAATGTGCAGTTAACACCAGTACTATTTTGAGTACATACAAAATCCCCATTTACAGGTGTAAATGGAACTTCACAAGGGGAACCTGTGTAAAAAAATTAAATTATTTATATACAGTGGTATTAAAATAGAAATTAAAATCTAAGTGTCTAAGCTGAATTTTGAAAAGAATTCCTCCTGTCCACCACTACTCCTAGAAAAACTTTCACAAAAAATTCATAGTGTGAGGCTGCTGCAATTTCTGTTTTTTGATTCCTAGGTGGGTACAGCTAAAAAGCTGTACCAATGTGCAATTAATTACCTATGCATAATTGTGCATATTTTATGAAAAGCTAAAAGTACTTCTGATGTGCAACTGTTATTTTTGGCATTCTTTTAATAAAAAGGAAAACCAAATAATGTTACATAGCAACAAATTTTCAGAATCTGTCTCCCCAAGCATTCAAAATAGGATCATGAAAACAATACTTTGTAACTTTAGAGAAAATATTAATAAGTGGTTACAGACTAGCTCGGAAGAAAGTACGTATATTTACCATGAAGTGAAGTAATAATTGGAAACCTCAATACAGTCTGTCAGTATTCTAACTTTAAACAGCTATGTTCATAGCCTATTTTCTTTCACAAAGGAGAGTGCAATAGTGTTTATACATCTCAAGTGTCAGCTAGCTTTTGGAGGCTTATGCAGAGTATACCTTTTACGACAATGTGGATGTCACATGTTCTATTATTGCCTGAGGGGTCAGTGGCTGTATACCGCACTATTGTCTCCCCTTGAGGGAAAAGGTCTCCTGGTGTATGGCTTCTGGTGATGGTCAACGCGGCCCCTAAAAAGGAGAGAAGGGGAAAGGAGGTCTCCAATCTGCGAGTTATTGTGTGCAGTCACTTTATGTGATTAGAATTTTCATTTACTCTTTATACAAACCAGCTGAACATTCTATTGGTACTAACTGGGCTGGTAACAGAAAATAAACTATACAATCTTACATAAACTATAGAAATAGTTGACTCAAAAGCCTCATTAAATGAAAGCATTCTTGCTAAACAGATTATTTTCCTTTACTAGATCAGTCTCTGTGAACACTGGAAATTTACTTAAGAAATCTATTTCACGTGCATCCTTGTTTTCAGGGTGTTTGTGAAAACTTTAAAGTGAACTTCAGCTATATTAGCTCACTTTTTTCTGTTTTCCCATGAGCTTTTATAACATTTTTGGCAGATGTTTAAGAACTGAGTATGAATACATAGAACTGCATTAGACTTGCCAATAGGATGCATAGTTTATGTCTCTAGGATAAAGGAAGCTTAGAGGCTGAATGAATTTACTAGAACACTTTCAAATAAAATACACTGCACAAGTTTAATAAATCCCCACTGAATAATGAATGAAAAGCCATGGACAGGATTAACAATGTTAAAATATATAGAATTATCCTAGCATTAAAACACCTTATGTAATTATCCATGCTACTATATTTAGAGTAATTTGCTTTTTATTTCTCTTTTATCTTTTTAAAAGCTTTTTATTTGGTGGTAACATGTTGACAACAAGATGCCTGCATTCTCACCTGAAGTGAAGTGAAATGAAGCCGCTCAGTCGTGTCCGACTCTTTGTGACCCCATGGACTGTAGCCTACCAGGCTCCTCTGTCCACGGGATTTTCCAGGCAATAGTCCTGGAGTGGATTGCTATTTCCTTCTCCAGGGGATCTTCCCAGCATAGGGGTCGAACCTGGGTCTCACCTGAGTTGTCTGAAAACTGAGGCTCGTCCCAGGTCACAGCATGCTCCTTCTCAGAGACCTGGACTGGAGGCGGGGATCTGCACCAGTCTATGCTAGGTGGTTCTACATCTAAAAAACATGAAATCAGAGGATGAAGTCACAACTGATGTTCAAAACTGATGAGGAGGGTTGCAAGAGAGAATCGAAGTCTACTTGTGCAGGCAGAGAACCTTGACCTTGACACAAGGCTGGCCCTGGGATCCCCTTGATGATGACGTGGTAAAGAATCCACCTGCCAATGCAGGAACTGTAAGAGATGTGGGTTCAATCCCTAGGTCAGGAAGACCCCTGGAGGAGGAAATGGCAACCAACACCAAATTCTTGCCAGGTTAATCCCATGGACAGAGGAACCTGGTGGGCTATAGTCCTTGGGGTCGCAAACAGTTCCACATGACTGGGCATACATGCATGTTTCATCCCTGGTCTCAACATCACAAGAAAAAGCTAATTCTTGCTATGCTTCACTCTACTTGTTGAAGAAATACCAGATTGCTAAAACCACCATGAACACAGCAGTATAAAAGGGAAATTCAGGATGTGGTGAGCATTTAATTTGTGAGTTTCGCCAGTGGCAGTTGAACTGATCCACCCAGAAATGAAGAAAACATTCCTAGATAATGAGAAGGCGTGAAATGACCAAAGCAGTACTTTCACAGGGATCTCTTGAATGATCCTCTTCTTAACTGAAGGGCTGACAGATGCTACATGGAAGACCAATGGGCAGAGATCTGAGTCATGCTGCAGAATATGTAAGACATTTAAGTGTCGTTGTTATTGTTAAGTTTCTCGTCACGTCTGACTCTTTGCGACCCCATGGGCTATAGCATATAGGCTTCCCTCGTTCACTGTCTCCCAAAGTTTGCTCAAACTCATGTCCATTGAGTCGGTGGTGCCATCCAACCATCTCATCCTCTGTTACACTGCTGTTCCCAATCTCTCCCAGCATCAGGCTCTTTTCCCATGAGTCAACTCTTTGCATCAGGTGGCCAAAGTATTAGAGCTTCAGCTTCAGCATCAATCCTTCCAATGAATATTCAGGGCTGATTTCCTTTAGGATGGACTGGTTTGATCTTCTTGGTGTCCAGGGACTCTCACGAGTCTTCTCCAGTACCACAGTTCGAAAGCATCAATTCTTCTGCACTCAGTCTTTTTACGGTCCAACTCTTACACCTGTATATGACTACTGGAAAAACCATAGTTTTGATTATACGAACCTTTGTCAGAAAAAAGTGAGGATGTGATACTGCTGGAAGGCCAGGAGGTTACATCCATAGGTGGGACTCTGGGGTCTAAGATGCCTAGGTTGATAAATTCCAGAAAGACAAAGAACAGGGTGTGGACTCGGGAATATGGGGCTGCAATGGAGAGGGGGTGAAAGCCACGGTAGAAATGAAAGATCTGTAAGTCTGTTGCTGGGCACTGTAATCTACATTGAAGGAAGGGTTTGAGGGGGTGTGGGTGAGCCAGGTTTCACATTCTGATGGAAGGCGGTGGAATTTGAGGCGGTCAGTAGAGTACAATCAAGAAGTAGTAAAGGAGGGACATTTTCACATAACTATTGATTTTTACATATATGAAATACCATTCTATCTGTAATAAAGCGTCTTTGAGGGGGATTGGATGAACAGTATTTTTCATATTAAATAGGTAAAGAATCCCAAACCAGGCAAATTTATGAGACTTGCCTGAGGTCAATAAGCTGGTACATTACAGTCATAGGCATCAAGACTAAGATGATATACTACCTATGTATATGGAAACACATATCCTGAAATGAAACGAGGTGTACCTATAAGAATATACAGATTTCTGTTCGAAGCTAAGTCTTGTGAATAAATATTCAGTTTTTCTCTTTTCCTGGTATTTGCATTTCCTTAGTGTAGGATCTTTGATTTACTGCTTTCTTAGGCTGTGAACTCTGTCAGCCAGCGATGGAGCCTCTTTGGCTCACAAGTCTCCAGGGCCTAGCACAGCACCTGGCCCATAACAGTTGCTCAGAAAAAGTTGTTGCATAAAGAAAAGAATGAAGGAATGCTTGTAGGAGGCCAGTGCGCTTTGAGAATTCGGAATCAAGCCAACACATAGTTAAATTTATAAATCTAACAGTATTTACTATGCTCCCCAAAGAAAGTGCAAATGAAATAGTTCCAAGATTTTCTAAAGTTATCTGATTTTAGCCAAACATTTAAAAACTGAAGTTTGGGGATGAGAGAGAGCAGTCCACAGAGGCCACTGACTATCAAATAGCTGGAGGTCCCAGCAGATGCAGCATCTCCAGAAAAAGAAAGTCCATTTCAAAGCATATAAGACAGCATTCTGTGGAATGTTAAGCAAAAGCATTCCTACTCCCTCTCATTTATCACTAAGACACCAACACTCTGTCATCTGAGGAAAACAAGAAAATGTAGGCTTTGGAATATTTTCGGTCTCCCTCTCCGCCTGCCTTCCCGGTATTTTTACCTCCCCTTCTTCCGTTCCCTCCTCCCTGCCATTTCCTTGCTCTCTTTCAGAATTGGAAAATTCAGCTATTATCTAGCTAGACACTCGAGTATACTTTTCACATTTCACCACGCTGACTCTTCATTGTGAAAAATGAAAACGTGGCAACTCTTGACTCACATGTCCATGTTTAAAATCACAGCACCATAAAAATAAATCCAACATATTTTTCACGTGACTGGTGATGTTCATGTTTAAAACATTCAAAAAGCAATTAAAAACTAATCACTAGGACATAAACATAGATTTTTATATAAGTCAGTTTATTTACTTTCACCAAAACTTATCATTTCTGGGGTAAGAAGCCAGTTTGATTCACATTAGTTACTTCAAGAGATTATGTAAAATTCTTAAAATGAGTTCAATGTACTGAATTTTTAAATAAACACTAAAAATATATATGAAACCAAAAGAGCAAAATGTTAGTATATTTACATAGAGCTTAATGCAGGTCAGGAGGCAACAGTTAGAACTGGACATGGAACAACAGACTGGTTCCAAATAGGAAAAGGAGNGCTGCGGTAGCCCTGCTCCGATATCGGAGCTGTGTGCCGTGGTTGCCCTGTGACGAGGTCCGGGCTGTGTCCTGCGGTTGGCTGGCGATGAGTTCCGGGCTGAGTGCTGCAGTTGCCCTTCACTGACGTTCGGGCTGTGTGCCAAGGTCGCCCTGCGCCAAGGTCTGGGCTGTGTGCTTGTTCGCCCTGCACAGAGGTCCAGCCTGTGTGCCGTGGTTGCCCAGTGCAGAGGTCAGAGCTGTGTTCCGCGGTTGTCTAGGGACGAGTTCCAAGCTCTGTGCCACGGTCTCCCTGCCCAGATATTTGGGCTGTGTCCTGCGGTCACCCTTCACTGAGATTCGTGCTGTGTGTCGTGGTCACCCTTCACTGATCTTCGGGCTGTGTGAAAAGGTTGTCCTGCGCCGAGGTCCAGCTTGTGTGCCTCGGTAGCATTGAACCGATTTCCGTGCTGTGTTCCGTGGTAGTCTTGTGTCGAGGTCCGGGCTGTGTGCTGAGGTCGTTCTTCACTGAGGATCGGGCTGTGTGCTGTGGTCACACTGTGCTGAGGTTTCAGCTGTATGCCATTTTAGCCTTGTGCCGAGTTCTGGGCTGTGTGCCATGGTAGCCTTGTGCCGAATTCGAGGCTGTGTGGCGCAGTTGCCCTATGTCGATGTCCGGTCTGTGTGCCACGGTCTCCATCTCCTGAGGTCGGTGCTATGTGCCACGGTCTCCCTGCGCCTAGGTCCGTGCTGTGTGCCTCATTCGCTCGTCACTGTGGTTCGGATTGTGTACCACCATTGCGCTGCACAGAGTTCCAGGCTGTGTTCCGCCCTGGGCTTCCGACGAGTTCCGGGTTCTGTGCTGCATTCCCTCTGTGCCAACTTCCGGGCTGTGTGCCATGGTCGCCCTGTTACCATGTCCAGGCTGTGTGCCAAGGTAGCCTTCTGCAGAGGTCCGGACTGTGTGCCGCTGTCACCCTATTCCGAGGTCCGGGCTGTGTTCCACAGTCGCCCAGTGCCAAGGTCCAGCCTGTGTTCCACCCTCGGGTTGTGACCTTTTCCAGGCTCTGTGCCGCAGTTCCTCTTTGTCAAGATCCAGGCTGTGTGCCGCAGTAGCCTTCTCCAGAGGTCTGGGCTGTTTGTGGCGGTTGCCCTGTGCCAAGGTCCGGGCTGTGTTCCACCGTCGGCTGGAGACGAGTTCCGTCCTGTTTGCCATGGTCGCCCTGTGCCGA
>SJYV01047646.1:0-29999 GCA_006410875.1 Neotragus pygmaeus | reverse complement strand
GGCGGTGTAGACGCGGCACTGGATTCCGGCGGTGTAGACGCGGCACTGGGTTCCGGTGGTGTAGACGCGGCACTGGATTCCGGCGGTGTAGACGCGGCACTGGGTTCCGGTGGTGTAGACGCGGCACTGGGTTCCGGTGGTGTAGACGCGGCATTGCCATTCGGTTGCCTCACCTCTGTGCAGTCAACTCCCTACCTGAAATCCCTTGGTTATTCACACCTGAAGTTGAGTCTGTTTGCTCAGACCTGGACTGATGTAAAATCACTAGAAAGTTTTAAATAGGCAAGTGACATGCTCTCCTTTCTGGTTTACTAAGTACAGCAGGAGGTCCGGTTAGACGGCTTGGGAGAGAGGCTGGTGGCCTGGGCTAGGGTGTTGCCATGGTGACATGGAGAGATGGAGAGTGGCCAGCGGGTCTGGGATATTGTCAGTAGGACATGCTGATGGATAGAATTGGAGGTTGGTGGGAAAAATCGAGGCATCGATGTCTCCAGGGTTTTGGCCAAAGCCGGTGGGGAGTGGGCTGCCATTGACTAAGACGAGTGAGAGTGGGAAGGGGCAGCTTTCAGGAGGGAGGTCGAGAGTTCTAGCCGCTGGCTGTTTAGTTACCGATGCCCAGGAGGCGGGGCCACTGGCACAGCCTTCCCAACCTTGTCTGGAGCTGAGGCTGACCTCACGGGAGATGCACTTCTGATGGTCATGGGAGAATCCGTCCTTCCCAGGAGGCTCACCCCCTGCCTCACGGCAGGAAAGCGAGTCGGATCGGGCAGGCAGGGCGGGCGGCCACTGTCTGCTGAACATCAGAGCCTGTGGGGGGCCTGGTGGTTTTGTGGAACACCCAGTACTACCAGTATGTTTTATGCCCTCTGGTACCCAGAACGGTTTTACAGGCAGAGAAGACTCCTACCTTATATGCATATAGTTTTCTCTACTTAAAGAAACCACGTTTTAGCTGGACAGAAATAAAGTTCACAAGTCTGTGCTCAAGCTGACGTGCAGGCAGAGACGTGGAACACGGCAGAGACCGGCAGGGCTGGCATCTCAGGGTCTCACCCCCGTGGGCAGCCGGATGGGTGCAGCCAGGTGGGAAAGCTCACGTGTGCGCTCCCCCCGCTGCCTGCTCTTCCCGCCTCTGGCTTGGAAGCAGGATGTTGGGTGTCCTCCTGGCTCACGGAGAACAGCCAGCCAGCAGGCCGCCCCTCCCGTGGACGGGCGAGGGCTCAGAAGGCCAGTCCAGGCCCCGAGGACCAGAAGCAGCTCTGGCAAACACGTGCACAGAAGGGGAAGACATGGGAGTCTTGCTACCCTTCTGTAAAGTAAGATTTATCCTGTGCCTGCCCAGATGGAACTGAAGGCCTCTTCTCCCACATTTTTACCCAAAGTAGCGTATTTGTGGGGTAAAAATAACCCCCCTTAGCCATGACGTGCTTTGTCCGCGTCCTTGGGGTCCAGGAGGGAGGGAGGGTGTGCCTGGCGTGGCCCACCTCAAGGCCCGCGGCCTCTCCTGGCAGTTGGAAGCAGCACCGAGTCTTGGGCAGACTCTCAGGTGTTAGGCGAGGCACGCGTGCCGAGATGGTGAAGAAGCACCTTTCCAAAGCAGGTGCAGTGCAGACGCAAGGCCTTCCTCCTCTGCAGACCCCCAGCTTCACCGCACAAAACCGAGCCCAGCGGGAGGCGGGGTCCAGCTTACTCACGGCGAGTTCGGTCCTATGCTTGGGAAGCAAGCAGATGCCTTGGGCAATTTTCCTTCCCAACCCTGTACTTCTTAGAAAAGGAAGTCTCTGAGCAGGACTCACTCTGGTGATGCCCCCAGGAGTGCTTGGTTCTGCAGTCGAGGGGCAAAAACCCAGATGGCCGAGCGGCGGGGGTGGCTGGGCGCAGCCGCATGCATGATGCCACGAATCACATACATTCTTCCTCGCTTGGTCATGGAGCAGCATCCATACAGTGGTGTGAAATGGGAAACGGGGAGGTCAGCAGGATGTGCCGGGGCTTCCCCGGTGGTCCCCTGGTTCAGCATAAGTTTTGCAACACAGGAGATACGGGTTCGATCCCTGCTGGGGGAGCTGATCCCAGGTGCCACGGAGCAACTGAGCCGACCCGCGGCAACCACAGAGTCCGCGAGAGTCTGTGCCCTCGCTGCAGCAGAAGGCCCGCATGGAGCCACAGATCCTGCCTGCCGCAGCGAAGGCCCAGCGCAGGCAAACAGTTTTAAAAATGGAATTTGGAACCCCGGAATGTTGCACTCAGCGCGCCCCGCGCCGTGAAGAGCGCCTGTGGTCTCCGGCCACACGAGGGGCAGCAGTGTCCCAGGGAACCCCGCCGCGTGCACTAGGAGCCGAGCCTGCAGTACGTCCCACCCCACCTCACCTGGGACAGCTGAGCCACGTAGGTGCCCAGGAGGGTGGACTGAGGAGACTTTGGTGTCGATGCACTGGACGTGGACACCGCTTCCCCGCGTGTGTCCCCTCACGCGTTCCTGGCATGTTTTAGACCCCCGGGGTTTTGCCCATGTGCAGGCCCTGTATCACCACCGCAGTCAGCCCCACGGGGCCCCCTCTTACACGACGCCCACCTCCTCCCACCGTCGCTACTGCCTGGCAGCCGCCCATCTGTTCCCCATCTCCATAATTTTCCACTTCAAGAATGTTCTGTAAATGGACTCGTGATGTATAACCTTCGGGGACTGGCTCTTCTTTCACTCAGTTCAAATCTCTGGAGATCCATCGAAGTTGCTGTGGCACAGTCCGTGCTGTTTTTTGTTGCTAAATTCTGTGTTTGATGAGATTTTGAAAGTTTTAAAGACTATTGACCGCCTCTCAGAGCTAGGATATTTGCCCAGCTGAAGTCGGTGGCCCTCGAAGAGAAATTTTGTGTATCTCTCTGGAGGCTCAGACACTGAAGAATCCACCTGCAATGCAGGAGATCTGGGTTCAGTCCCTGGGTCAGGAAGATCCCCTGGAGGAGGAAATGGCAACCCACTCCAGTTTTCTTGCCTGGAGAAGCCCATGGACAGAGGAGCCTGGCGGGCTGCAGTCCATGGGCTCGCAGAGTCGGATGTGGCTGAAGCGACTCACACTTTTACTTCCAGAATCTTAAATATCCTATAAAACAATTCTCACCCTCCCGTCTTCTCAGGAAACTCACGTAATCCTGATCCTGCAAAACCTCAGCTAGACTTACCACCTCTTATTTTATTGCAATTAAATAATGTCTCCCCAGATACATTAAAGTTATAGAAGTCATCTTTACTGTTTCTCTTTAAAGTTATTTATGCACAGAATATAACTTGCATCTCGTTTCTCCTTCGCTTTCTTTTCCCTAAAATACTGTTCACGCGGCTCCTGTAGCGGCTTGATTGCTACTGTGCTGGTGCTGTGGTCTTTCGTTTATTAGTTTATGCCTCATGTTAAATTATCTTCATATAAGATTTGCAAGAAACATGGCTTTTCAGCTTACTCGGGAATTTGGGTGACTTAACTTGGGGAAGGTGATTCTAAAGAAAGAAACTACGGACGGAAACATAGAGTGTCAGAGGATGAAGGAGGGTCTCCAAGGAGGCGAGCCAGAAGCAGCAGGAGCGCCGGCTGACCTCTGGAGGTCGGAGGCCCGACGACAGACAGGGTCCAGCAGCGCCACCGCGGGCACTGTCTCCCTGGGCACTCGGGGCCCCCAAGCATCCGGTCCCTCCATCTTGTTCCTGCCCCATCCGACCGGCTCAGCCATGGGCGGCCCCAGCACTGACACCTGGACCCCCCTCGCCCGGGGCCCCTGTGGGTCTGCCTGGCTTGCTGCTGGCTCTGGGGCCTCCTGCCCAGCTGGCCAGCTGCATGGGGCTGAGGACAGCGGGCAGAGTCAAGGCCCCCTGCCCGCAAGGCTGTGGGGGTCCAGGCCGGTGATACTGTCCTCGCGGGGTCACCTCAGCAAAGCGCCCCACGCCGGCGGGTGGCAGGAGGGAGCTGGAGATGAAGGTCGAGCTCCGAGGGCGCCTCACGACCTCGGCCACAACTTCTGCACCTTTAAGGAGAGCTCACGTCTGCGCGGGCCTGCACCTGCTCTCTGCAAGTCTGCGATCGGACGCCCCGGGGCACCCACCCATCATGCCCCCACAGGGGTGAGAGGACAGCCAAGAAGGGCGCGGCCAGGGCCGTGCCTCTCGACCCGGCCGCGGCTGCAGAGGGCCGGAGTGGGGGACCCTGTACGATGGCAAGGCAGCCCCACCCAGTCTCGAAGGCACAGTGTCGCAGGGAGGGGCGAGGAGGGGCCCCTCGGGTGCGCCCCGAAGTCCACTGTGCAGAGTGCAGAGCGGGCGGCGAGTCCCCCATCAGCTGACTGTGAAGAAGAGTCTGTGTGCAAAGCGGTCCGGCCACCGACGGATGAGTAGACGCCTGAGGCCCATGCGCAGGGCGGAACGTGGCCTGCCACGGCAAGGGGCGACGCGCTGACAGCTGCAGAGCCTGCGCACCTTGGGAACTCGCGCTCGGCGAGAGAAGCCGGGCAGAGGGACGCTCGGTGTGTGATTCCATCTCTGAGAAACATCCAGAACAGGCGAATCCCAGAGGCGGAAGGAAGATGACTGGGTGCCAGGGGCTGCGGGGTGGGATGGGGGGTGCAATGGGGAATGCCTGGAATGGTGAGGGTCTCCTTTTGGGGTGACAGAAATGTTCCGGAGCTGCGAGGTGAAAGTGGTGGGTGCGTACCATCGTGAGTGTGCTAAATGCCCCGAATTGCTCTCCTTAAAATGTTGATTTTGTTATGTGCATTTCATGCCAACTTAAAGAACAGCTTGATAAAGGCCTTTACTGTATTCAGCCGCTCACTCGTCCACTCCCACCCTAGTACTAGTATTCACACGTGCTGGGCGGGCAGGAGCAGGCACAACAGACATAAGCCGGGGTTCCCGGTCAGCACGATGGTTCTTTCCCTGGGATTCTCAAAACACAGTCACAACCCCGGAGATTCTTATTCTACAGGCTGAGATGGGGTGCTGGCAGCCCCGATGGTAAACCGCGGGTGGTGTCTCCGATGATCAGCCTGGTCTGCATGTGACCAAGTGCGTAGAAAGCCCAGATATCCTCCACGACAGGGGGTCGCCCACCACTCTGGCCAAGAGGCAGAGACCTGCGCTTAGCTCAGAGCAGACAGCCTGACCCCACTTGGCTTCTCGCGTCTGGTCCGGTCCAAATGGGTGTCATGCTCGCCTCTGACCACACGGTGGCAGGAGTGAGGCAGACGTGCCGTCCAGGGGTTCCCTGGCGTCATCCGGGAGCGAGGCAAGCGGAAAAGCATCCTCAGAAAAGGGAAACTAGGGGCGCTCAGTCCCTGTGGCTTATCGAGAGGGCAGGTCGTCAGCAGCCCGCCAGTGTCGGTTTCTGAAACAGCAGCGTAGTCCTGCGTGGGACCCCCGGATTTTGGAGCTTTTAAATCTGAAAAGTACTCGGGGAGGTGAGAGTTGAGCCCAGCTGGGTGAAAGATGGTGTCCAGAGCCAGACGGCAGCGTGCAGGAGAGGCCCCGCGGGCGCTGCGTGGCAGAACTTACAAAATGTGACGCCTCATCGGGGGAGCAGAGGACTCCGGTTACCTGAATCTGCAGAGTAGGGAGCCAGACCCGTGGTTGCCCAGGGCTGGAGGATGTGGTCAGTCCTCCACGGGAGGGGGTTTATTTTTGAAATAATATGTTCTGGAGTTAGTGGTGACAGTTGTACAACCTTGTGAATATACTGAAAATCATTGAATTACGCATTTTAAATTACACACTTCAAACAGGTGGATTGCATAGTGTGTGACGTATTTCAATTGAGCTGTTGTTAAACTTCTAGTTTAAATTTTATTAGTTCATTTTTACAGTTTAAGAACAGACACGAGTGGAGCGACCTCGCACGCGGCACGCACAAGTGCGTATTTGCTTATTTGGTGGCACAGGGTCGTGGTGGTGGCCCTCGGGATCTTTGATCTTCATTGCAGTATACGGGATCTTTTGTTGAAATCTGCAGCTTGCAGGGTCTTAATTCCCGACCAAGGCTCAAACCCAGGGGCCAGCAGTGAAGGCCCCGAGTCCTAGCCACTGGGCCCCGAGGGAAGTCCCGTTCCTTTTCCTCTGTAAGTAGGGACCATTCTCATGGGCGAGAGGTGGCAGCCCACTGCAGTTTCCGTTTGTGTTGCCCTAATGATCAGTGACCCGAGCGTCTTTTCATGCACTTTCGGCCCACTCATCTGTTCTCTTTGGAGAAATGTCTGTTCAGGTTCTCTGCCCATTTTAAAGTCAGGTCGTTTGTTTTTTTTCTTGTTGAGTTTTAGTTCTCTCTATATCCCAGATATTAATCCTTTATCAGATACATGGTTTGCAGACATTTTCTCCCATACTCTGAGTTGCCTTATTAGTTTGCTGATACTGTCTTTTGGTGCACAGAATGTTAATTTTTGTGAAGTCCAATTGGTCCGTTTTTTTTTTTTTTTCTCTTTCCACCTTCGATCATGCTTCCCATTGCCCATCAGCGCCTCTGTCTGCCCAGGGGGCATTCACCAGCCATCTTGTCCTCGAGAAAGGCCTCACCAGGGACTCGGAAGCTGGCTCCCTTCAGGGAAAGAAGCGCTTTCTCTTTCCAGCGAAAAGGAAGGGGAAGGGGGCCTCCCTGGTGGCTCAGTGGTGAAGAAGCCGCCTGCCAGTGCAGGAGACGGAGTTCGACCTCTGATCTGGGAAGATCGCACATGCCACGGAGCAGCTCAGCCCGGGCGCCACAGCTCCTGGCCTGTGCCTCGGGGCCCGGGATCCACAGGCACTGAAGCCCGTGCACATGAGAGCCGGTACTCTGCGACAAGAAAAGCCACCGCGATGAGAAGCCCGAGCGCTGCAGCTAGCGAGTGGGCCCTGCTCGCTTCAACTCGAGAGAGCCCGCGCCAGCAGCGAAGACCCAGCACAGCCAGCGATGGAGAAATAAAAAGTAAAAAGGGAGGGGAAGGAGGCTGGCCTTAGCAACATGTAGGAGTCATTCCTCACTGCTTAGACTTCCTGCTTAAACAGGTGTTGGTGACACAGGGGTCATCTGTCACCCTGTGCACATATTAATCCGCGAGCAAGGCCCTGCCCCAGACGAGGCTCCGTGCGTGGCGAGGAGCCCGTGAGGCAGGCGTGAGCGTCCGCATGAAGATGCTGGGTTCTGGAGACACAATGTTGCTTCTCATGTCTTTTCCCACTTCTTACCTTCAGAACAAATCTTTAAACAGAGCATTACCAGATTCTTCACAGAGGCAGGCCACACAGAGCAACCTCGATGTCGGCTGTGAATACAACATCTTTTAAAATCTCCATCACAGCTCTGGGCGTGTTTCCTCCCGTAAATCTTGGCTGCCTGTCCCAGGTCAGATTCCGCTTCTCAAGCAATTTCACAGCTAAATCCTCCCAAGTCACTCGTAGCAGCTTCTTTACAAAGGACATGAGGCTGGCTGTGAGCCTCTACTGACTCACAAAGCATTTACCATTTTCCTGTTTTTAGAATCCTTATCCCTTTCAAGTGGGATTCTAAAAATATCAGTTTAAGCCACCCACTAATTTCTAATCCTTGCTTCCATTCCTATTGGCAGAGGGACAGTTCATCTCCTAGCCTTTGTCCTTACTTGATGAAGCGATTCTAGTCTTTTCCTGACAGTTTGATTGTTGGCAGCACGATCGAGTCTCACCGGACGCCAGGCAAGGAGGTGCCCTCGCAGACAGAGGTCCTGAGACCAGCTCAGCAGCAGAGCACCCTTCTGTATTTTCTCCTCCCTTTCACTTTCTCTCCTTGGGCAAGAAATCCCTGCCCTAATTGCTCGGTTAATATTTTTAAATAAAAATTACTTTTCAGTTCTCCATTGCTACACCCTCTATGGTGCAGATAAAGGTGTTCAGATTTTGTTATTGTCTTTAAAGTTCTGCTAACAGCAGGTCGTCTGGGCTTATCACACAGGCTCCAGCCTCACCTGTAAACAGAGAGGGCTTCTGGAGACCCCCCTGGTGATCCCGTGTCTGAGACTCTGAGCTCACAATGCAGGGGGCCCGGGTTCAACCCCTGGTCAGGGAGCTGGATCCCAATCCCACATGCCACAACAAAGACCCACGCATGCTATGTCGCTCGGTCATGTCTGACTTGTTGTGATTTTATGGACGGCGGCCGCCAGGCTCCTATGTTCCTGGGATTCTCCAGGCAGGAACACTGGAGAGGGTGCCTTCCCTTCTCTAATGCATGAAAGTGAAAGGGAAGTCGCTCGGTCGTGTCCAACTCTTCATGATTTTGTGGACGGCACCCACCAGGCTCCCCTGTCCCTGGGATTCTCCAGGCAGGAACACTGCAGTGGGTGCCTTCCCTTCTCCCAGGGATCTTGCCGACCCAGGGATCAAAACCGCATCTCATATGTCTTCTGCATTGACCGATGGGTTCTTTACCACTAGCGCCACCTGGGAAGCCCAGCACAGCCAGATAAATAAATACTGTAAAAATAAAGTGGTCCTTTGAAGCCGCATGGCCCGCAGTGTGGGTGGTGAAGCGGACCGTGCACTGAAGGTCATGGGCTGAACTCTGAGCGTCCCCGGTGTGTCCAGGGAGACAGCTGTTCCCGCTCTCAGCGCTGCCTGCCTTCAAGACTCGACTGCAAAGCTCCAGTCAGCATGACAGTGTGGCGTTAGCAACATGAGACGAGTAGACCGGTGGAGCAGAACCAGAGCCCGATCGCCCGACAAGCAGCGCCAGACGGCCTCCGGCACAGGAGTGAAGGCACCTAATGGTGGAAGTGGTTTTCTCAACAAACGCAGCTGGAACAGTTGGATATCCACATGCAAAAAAGAAAAAAAGAAGAATATAGGCATAGGCTCTATGCTTTTCACAAAATGAGCAAAGTCGATCACCACTGAGAGCCACGTCACTGTGAAATGCAACAGTAAACGCTTCTAGAACAGAACAGAAGCGTCCAGAGGCTCTGGCTTGGTGATGATGAGGCTCTGTTTCGTTCTAACTGTAGCTGCTTTATGATGCTGTGCAGACTCTTTCCGCTGTGTTTTCCCATAAGGCACTGGACGTGGTTCCTGTGCTGCGTGGCCGGCGCCCGCTGTTGTCTGCCTTTGTATAGTCGTGTGTGTGTGTGGACCTCAAGCCCCAGTCTGTCCCTCCCCTGGCTCATCCCCCTCTGGTGGCCATGCTTGTTTGCCATGTCTGTGTGTCTGCTTCTGTTTTGTAAATAAATTCACTTGTACTGTTTTTTAGATTCCACGTATAAGCAACGCCATCCAGAGATCTTAGTTCTGAAGATCTAAGGGATGGAACCCGAGCCTCCTCCAGCGGAAGGGCAGCGTCTCAGCTCCTGGAGCACCAGGGCAGTCCCTGCTTTGATTTCTCTTGCCCTGGGAGACTGATCTGAGGAAGCATTGCTCTGATTTTATGTCCACAAATGTTCTACCTGTATTCTCTTCTAGCAGTTTCGTGATGTTGCGTCTTATACTTAGATCTTATACTTAGATCTTATACTTTAGCTTACTTTTCTGTGTGGAGAGAGGGTGCGCCCTGCCTTCATTGACGTTAATGCGCGTCCGGCTCTCCCAGCACCGCTCGCTGAAGAGGCAGTCTTTGCTCCATCACGTACCCTGGGCTCTTTTGTCGAAGACCAACTGCCCTGGGCGCTCTTGTCTGTCGTTTCTCTGTGTCTGTTTTTGTTGGCGATGACGTTTAAACACAACAGCAAAAACCTGACGTATGAATGAAAATATTGGTACATTGGGCTTTATTAAAATTAAAAACATGTGCTCTGTAAAAAACATACTGAAGGTATGAAAAGGCCAGTCACAGGCTGGAGATGCTCAGAAAGCAGTATTGTCTGATAAGAAGTTTGCATGTGAGGCCTTCCCTCGTGCCTCAGTGGTAAAGAACCCACCTGCCAGCGCAGGGGGCGTGGGGGCAGCCCCCGTCTGGGAGACCCACGTGCCTCGGAGCAGCTGGGCCCGTGCACCCCAGCACCAAGCCCTGGGCCCTGGAGCCCACGCTTCATGAGAGAGCGGCCCCGCACAGCCGGGAACAAGCGATAATAACCGTAGAGGGTTTGCACCCACACAGAACCCCAGAGAGCAAAAGGGAGACAGCAGACCCGACTTAGAGCTGGGCGGGAGATCTGAACAGACCCCACCAAGAAGGCAGGCATACGGCAGGTGAGCGTGTGGCGAGGAGCTCATGGCACAAGCTCAGGGAAATGAAAGTCCAGACAACCACGAGGCACCTCTACACGCCTGTCAGAAAGGTGAAAATCTACAACTCGGGCAGCAAAGGAGCAGCAGGAGCGGCAGCCGTGCCAGGGACGCGGCGGGGTGGGCTCCTGACAAACGCAAACGGACGCCAGCACTGGACCCGGCAGCCGCGCCCCGCGGTGCCCACCCTCCGGAACGATCGCCCAGCCTCGGACCCGGCAGCCGCGCCCCGCGGTGCCCACCCTCCGGAACGGTCGCCCAGCACTGGACCCGGCAGCTACGCCCCGCGGTGCCCACCCTCCAGAACGATCGCCCAGCACTGGACCCGGCAGCTACGCCCCACGGTGTCCACCCTCCGGAACGGACAACACACGCCCCCATGGACACTGCACGTGCGTATTCACAGCAGCTGTCGTCATTACTGCGGAACCTGAAAGTAACCCCGGTGTCCTTCAGCAGGCGATGGATAGGCAAACTGGTCCATGCAAACAGTGAAGCATCACTCAGCGCTGAAAAGTGATGCACCATCAGCCTAGCGCTGAGAACTGATGCGCCATCAGACTGGAGGAGCCCTGAGTGCACCTCGCTGAGGGCAGAGCCAGTCTGAAAAGGCCACAGACCATGTGACTCCCACTCCACCACCCTCCGGAGAAGGCGGAGCCACGGAGACCCTGAACAGTGCTTGGCAGGGAGGAGGGGCAGGTGAGCGCAGGGCTTCTGGGCAGTGAGGCAGCTCGGAACAATAACGCACTGGTGGACCCCGAGGTCATCCTCTTTGTTAGAACCCACAGAAGCGAGCCACACAAGGAGAGAGCTGGAACATAAACTATGGTTTTAGTGAATACTGGTGTATAGATACTGGATCATCAATCGTAGCAAATCCACCTTGCCAAGGCCAGATGGGAATAATCGGGGAAATTGTACCAGGGAAGGAGAACCTATAGCTGTGTTGGAAAATGAAATCTGTAATTTAAAAAGACAACTCCTAACAGCAGCAAACTTTGGGGGACCTTGGGTGGCCCGGAAAGGTGGGCAGGTCTCCCCGTGGCCAGAGCCTCAGACCCCAGAGCTGTCTTTTGGGTCGCCGTCATCCACGGGGTGAAGGACAGCGGCCCGGGCAGAGGTCAGTGACGCGGCCATGCTCTCAGGGGCCGGGAAGGCGACTGCAGGGTCAGGTCAAGGCCTGTGCAGAGGCACATGGGCAGGCCGCGGGAGGAGGGCTCAGACGCAGCTCCCACGCGGCCCCCCAGATGGCATCCACCGCTAGGAGCAGAGCCGTTTGGCGGCCGGGGGCTCGAGGTGGGGCACGTGGGGCTGCCGGCTCGGGCTCCCTCCTGCCGCTGAGCCAGAGGCATCCGCTCCCCACGGGGCCCTAACCCCATGCCTCCTCTGAGAGGCTGCCCACTGACCTCCAGAAGGGGCTGCACGCGTGTTCCTGGTGGGGTCGCCTTTCCGGCAGCAGAGCCTCGGCGCCACTGTTTGAGTCACTGACACAGGCCCCCCGGCGGCGCCTCAGAGGAGGGCCCGTGGCAGCCGTGGGCCCTGTCCGGAGGCCCGTCGCCTGCCCTGACGATGGAGGAACGGCCTGGTGATTTACCGCCACAATCGGTGTGCGCGCAGCTTCGGCTGCTGGTAGAGCAGCACGGGAGCCCTTTCCGAAGGAGGCCCGGGGTCTGCTGGGGCTTCTGGGCCTGGGGCTGGCAGGGGCTGCTGCCCGGGGGTCCGCACCTGCTTCCCCTGCCGCTCCGAGCGCTCGCGCAAGCCTCATCACTTCCCCCACTCTGGCAGAACTCCCAACCGCGTCACCGCGTCATGAAACGGCCAAATCCACGCGACTCAGCTTGCTGCAGGCTGGCCGTCACCAACAAGGAGACAGGGCGGTCCCTGATCTCAAAGGACGAAGTCGCGAGTGTAAGCGACACGGGGTTTGAACCCGAGTCCCTCTGGGGAAGACCTTAAGGGTTGGGACCTTCCTTCAGATCCCAGACCCGTGAAAGCTTCCCCTCATGCCCTGTGATGCCGGGGCAGACGGACCTGCAGGCAGAGCCCACCAACCGCTGGCGGGGCTGAGCGCTGCCCCAGGAGTGTCGCCCAAGAGGAGGGGTGCCCTGGGAGGGTCCCCCACTCCTGCCGCCCACGCGCATCTGCAGCGTGACCCCCCTTCCCTGCACCTTGGTCAGCGTCCTGCGGCCTCTCCGAGGCCCACGCGCATCCGCAGCAGTGACCCCCCTTCCCTCTCCGAGGCCCACCCTGGCCTGCCAGCTCCCGTGGCAGCTCCAGCCAGGGACGTGCCCCCCGGGGGAACACCCTGGTCACTGGTCTCGAGCCCTTCGCTGTCTGCCCAGGCGCTGCTCCGGGCTGGACTCCTTTTAAAAGACTACGTATTCACTTCTGGCGGTGCTGGGTCTTCACGGCCGCACGGGCGTCTCTTGCTGCGGAGCAGGGGCTCTGGGGCACAGCAGCCTCAGCAGTTGCGGTCCCCGGGATCCAGAGCATAGCCTCGCGGGCTTAGCTGCTCGGCGGTTTGTGGGATCTTCCCGGATCAGGGATCGAGCCTGTGTCTCCTGCCTCGCCAGGCGGCTTCTTCACCACTGAGCCAGCAGGGAAGCCCTCTTTATCTTTCAGCGTGCACGTTTCCACTCTCCCTGAAGCTTACAAACTCAAATCGTATGCTCCCCCACAACAGCACCCAGCAAAGCATGTTGTTTGATCAAGTCTTCATGAGACCCCTGGCTGGGTGGCCTGAACACCCCCTAGACTAGAGGGTGAGGCTCACTCCCTGAGGCCTGGCAACCAGAACAAAGGACAACCCGCCTTTTCCTCCAGGCTGCAGTGGGAAACTGGGTCCCTCTCAATTTCGGGCTAATGTTTGTGGATTAAAGAAACAGTGTTGCAGTCCTAGCCAGTATTCATGGATTCAAATACTGAACAGGTGTAGCAGCCAGCCAGCCACACACACTCCACCCTGTCTTCAGAACGGAGCTGCCAGGGTACAGGTGGCTTTACTATTTCAGGCGGCGATTTGGGGACAGCCGAGGGGTCAGCCTGGCAAGGAATGCCGTGTCACTGGGGAGCCAGGCTGGTCGACGCTGACTCAGAACCCCCTCAGGAACCAACACGGGGAGGGGGACAAAA
Source organism: Neotragus pygmaeus (assembly GCA_006410875.1). Taxonomy (NCBI): domain Eukaryota; kingdom Metazoa; phylum Chordata; class Mammalia; order Artiodactyla; family Bovidae; genus Neotragus; species Neotragus pygmaeus. The sequence goes on along the minus strand of SJYV01047646.1, from coordinate 16,660 downwards.
GGGGGGGTTTGCATCGCTGCTGTTGGCCCTGAACTGTGCCCTGAGTTCTTGGGGATTTCAGGCCAGGGATCCAGAGGCTGGAGGGACTGGAGGCGGCTCCGATCAGAGCAACAGTTAACCAAGAACACTGTTGATACAGAAATGCTATCAACTGTCAGTGATAAGTTAATCAATAGGTCTTTAAAAAGAGTTAAGTATTTGGCCACACCGGGTCCGAGTTGTGGCAGCTGGGATCCTCCCTGTGGCATGCAGAATCTAGTTTCCTGACCAGGGATCGAACCCGGGCCCTTGCGCTGGGAGCATAGAGTCAGCTACGGAACCGCCAGGGGAGCCCAGCAGTGATTTGAGAAACGGAGAACTGGGGGAATCCTGGTCAGAGGAGTAAAGTTAAAATATAAAATTTTTCATTGATCACTTTATGTTTTCTCCTGAAAGATTAATGATAGAACGGGGAAGTTAGTGAAATCAGTGTATTCTGTAATACAGTAGAAATGAGCATCTTCTCGGCCCCTTCGGGCCCCCGCCCTCGAGTGTGTGCCGTGCATCTGCGCTGACCAGCCTCCTTAGGAGACAGCGCTCGTCTCGCTCTTGGCTGCGCCTCGAGGCCTGTGGGATCTCAGTGCCCTGACCAGGGACTGAACTGGGCCTGGCAGGGAAGGCCAAGACTTAGCCCCTGGGCTGCCAGGGGACTCCCCGGAGTGCCTGCTGCTTAGATGAACTCCTGGGACTTCCCTCATAGTCCAGGAGCCAAGACTTCGCTCCCACGGCAGGGGCCCGGGGCCAGTCCCAGCCAGGGGACTAGGCCTCACGGCAGCCGAGGCCCGATGCACCCAAATAAAGGAGCAAAAGTGCTCAGAAAGGTCAGCGTGTCAACTCCACTCACAAAGGCGCCATTTACTAAGCTGCTTTAAGTCAATCGTCTTGAGGGGAAGGGTTTTCTTATAGCTGGAAAACTAGATTAAAACCCAGTAAATATTTCACACAACCATCAAAAAGTTATAACCGTATTCCCCAGCTCGTTCCGTCCTGTGTGACTAACTCTTGATTGTAATCTTCCGGTCACAGTTTTATGAGGCCATCAGGGTTTCCATTAGAATTCTCTAATTTCTTACCCAGTTCAGCGATAGGGTCTGAAAGTTACAGGAAACGTGTACTTGTCAAAAGAGTTTCCGAAGTGTCAGCAGTGGTGAAGAACCCACCTGCCAATGCAGGAGATATGAGAGACGCAGGTTTGACCCCTGGGTGGGGAAGATCCCCTGGATGAGGAACTGGCTAACCCACTCCAGTATTCTTGCCTGGAGATTCTCATGGACGGAGGAGCCTGGTGGCCTACAGTCCATGGGGTTGCAGAGTCAGACACGACTGAAGCGACTTAGCATGCACGCACGTACTCGTAAGTCCTTTCTATGAGTCTTTTTGAAGATGAGGTGTTTTTTTTTGTTTTTTTGCAAAAGCATCAGAGTGCAACAGTACTTGGCTGGATCTGTGATTAGGATGTTTTAGCTGCAGTTGCGAAGGCTGCAGAAGGCGGGGGTTTCGGGGTAATGTGCACAGGTTACAAGGTGCTTTCCTGTCCCCCCCAGAAGTCGTGAAGGAAGAGTTTCACTCCCACCCAGAAGAGAGGGCGGCTGCCCCTCCTGTTCTGCTCCAGGATACAGCGACCGGGTGCCTTTTCAACAGGCAGGCTTGCAAAAAGAGCAGAAGTTTTGTTCTCTGCAGAGACAGCTTCATTTTTCAACTTTTCACACTGAAATCATTTCAGATCACGGGAGTGTTGGGCAGACAGCTCAGAGGACCCCGAGCCCCGCACGGCTTCCCCAGGCCCGCACGTCTGGAAACTAGGGGAGGAGCGTTGCTAGCACTGCCAAGGGACCTGCAGGTCCGTCCGGGTCCCAGTTGCCCTTCGGGGTGTGCTGGGGGCGCCCCCGCCTGTCTTCCGTGGGCACTGAGTCGAGGAGATACACACAGCCCACGGCACGGTCTGTGGGGAATGGGACTGGGCCAGGGTCCTCTTGGCGGAGGAGAAGCATTTAGATCTCCCATCACGTGAGTGACCACGGACCCCAGCGGGTGGGACCCTGAGGGTGAAGGGGAATCCCGCACAGCCTTGGCCGCCCAGTCAGTGGAGGACTGACTGAAGTTCAGTCGCTCAGTCGTGTCCGACTCTTTGTGACCCCATGAATCGCAGCACGCCAGGCCTCCCTGTNGACAATATACAGCCTTGACGGACTCCTTTTCCTATTTGGAACCAGTCTGTTGTTCCATGTCCAGTTCTAGAGGCTTAAAATGTCCTCACAAAAAGAAAAGGAAGAGGGACTCCCTGGTGGTCCAGTGGTTTACAGTCCACCTTGCAAACCTTGCAATGCAGGGGACGCAGGTTCTCTCCCTGGTCAGAGAGCCGAGATGCCGCGTGCTGCAGAGCCGCTAAGGCCCAGAGCCACAGCCACCGAGCCCGCGCGCTCCGGGGCCAGAGCACCCCTAGTGCGTCATGCGGCACAATGGAAGACCCTGCGTGACACAAGGAGGACGTTGCGTGTGGGAACATCACGTCTTTTTTAAAGGCTTATAATTATAGATATTTACAATCACTGTTTGTGTTTACATGTTTAGAAAAGAAAAAAGATTTAAATGTAGAAAAGGAAAAGTCCTTACATGGGTGGGTGTTTCCACTCTGCGTCTTCTCTTCTCTCCTAACGTTGCCTCTGCGCCTCCAGGCCTCCAGGCCCAGACAGAACTTCACAGGTACAGTTACCACCCAGCAGCTGCTCAGCCTGGACTCCACGGGCCGTGAACAAAGCGCTCTGCCAGGGGGTCCTTCTGACAATACACGGAGGATATTGGAACTGAAGCGCTTGCTCAGGCTTATTGTCAGAGGCTGGAGTGGGCAGGAGTCACGTGACCCAGATTCCAGGATCAGAGGGGTCCCTGAGCGAGAGAACATCGCATCTCAAAATCACGAGATGGGAGAAGACGTGAGGTCATGTCTGGTGCATGCAGCTGCTTCCCACTTGCTTGGGAGCCTTGTGGCTCCAGGACAGGCTCCTGCAGGCTGGGCGGCCTCCCTCAGGTTTCGGTGGTCCCCCTCTTCCGCCCAGGCCGCGATAGGCAGACACACGTGTGCGCTCAGGACTGCGACCCCTGCCTTTCTGGGGAGGGCCTCTTCCCGCTGTGTGGGAGCCTGGGGGTGTCTGCCGGGGTGGGAGCAGCCCCCCGAGTACATGACTAGGGTGACCTTTCGCTGACGGAGTCCCTGCGTGTGCTTGCTGCCCCAACAGAATCACCAGCAGCAGCCCATTTTCACTCAGAAGCGTCTTGGCATACATTCGTCACCTCGCGTGTTACCCAGGAGAGCACGTCAGTGTCCCCCCGCCTCTGTCTCAGATGCTGGGGGGCTGGCGCCCCCCCCCCAGCAGCTCCACCCTCCTCAGAGGGACCCGTCCGAGTCCCTGGACCCCGGCACATCTCCAGGCAGGAGCCCAGACGCCCTCCTTTGGGAGCCCCGTTCTGAGTTCCTGTCGCCCACGGTCATGAGTCCTGCTGGCACAGCCTTGGCGTGGGCAGCCCTCCCTGCCCCCAGCCCGCCGCCTGCCTTCAGGTCCTGCGGGGGCCTGCCCTCCCGCGGGCCCCACCTCCCCCGTGAGGCTTTCCTAGACAGCCGGCCCCACTTCCCCAGGCTGGCTCTGGGAGGGCGGCCTCTGGACCCGTGGTTGCAGCCTCTGGCCTGTGCGCGCACAAGCAGCGTCTACGCTTAGTGCCCGCTGTCTCCGGGTGGGGTGGGGGAGGTTTTTCCTCCAAGATCCTGACTCTAAGACCCTGGGAAGGGACAGGGACCCAGCTGAATCTTTTATTTTCTTGAGGCCAAGCAGGACGCTGTGCACACAGCAGGCACCCCATCGATATTTGCTGAGGATATGAATTATAAACGTCAGGATCATGATGACTGTGTGCCCAGCCGAGGAGACTGTCCTGGGGGAAACGGGTGGCCTAGAGTCGCCCGTGTGAGCAGCTGGACGGGCAGGCGGGCGGGGCAGCAGGCCTCCTCCCGATGCCATGCGTGCCCCTGCCCCCGCCCCCTGCCCCGGCCACTGAGGGCAGCAGGGGCGGTGTGCCACAGCGTAGGAGCGGGAGGCCTGCAACCCACAGGCCCTCCCGGACCCTCCCCTCCCCGGCTCCTCCCTCTTGCTCCCGCTCGGCCCTGTGCGTCTCTCTCCGATCTGTAAACACTGGGCGGGGCGCCCGGCCCTCTCCTCCACGTGTGTCCTTTCCTGAGGCNGGGCGGTGTGCCACAGCGTAGGAGCGGGAGGCCTGCAACCCACAGGCCCTCCCGGACCCTCCCCTCCCCGGCTCCTCCCTCTTGCTCCCGCTCGGCCCTGTGCGTCTCTCTCCGATCTGTAAACACTGGGCGGGGCGCCCGGCCCTCTCCTCCACGTGTGTCCTTTCCTGAGGCAGCCCGCATTTGTGGGTTTAGTGGCCATCTTTGCGCTGACGATTTCCGGCCTTCTTTTTCTGGGCCGAGCCTCTTCTCAGGGTTCCAGACTCACATATCCATGTGCTTATTTNCGCCCGGCCCTCTCCTCCACGTGTGTCCTTTCCTGAGGCAGCCCGCATTTGTGGGTTTAGTGGCCATCTTTGCGCTGACGATTTCCGGCCTTCTTTTTCTGGGCCGAGCCTCTTCTCAGGGTTCCAGACTCACATATCCATGTGCTTATTTGCCAACTTTTCTCTCTTCCCCACAGCATAGCGGATACATCCTGGACTGATTCCATGTGTCAGTGAGAATGCTTTGGCTCCACACACACACACAAAAAAGCGAGCAACACCTAGCACAATAAGGAGGTACGCTGTTCTGTCCTGAGGCTGGAAGCTGACGGTCAGCCCAGCAAGGACGCCGGCAGTCAGCTCAAGGACGCCGACGGTCAGCTCAACAAGGCAACCTTCGGCCCAGGGGCTCTCCGCCATTCGTGAGGCCACCCCCAGCGCTCGGCCTGGTCCTTAAGCTTGCCCTACGAGTTAGTGAGAAGGCTACTTTCAAGCATCACAAAAACATCTTCTAGATGTCCTGATGAGTATCTCTTTTAATAGGGAGGAATCTTCTCCAGGAGCCCCTCCCCTGGACCACACGCTCACGCCCTGCCTACAAGGGGAGTGGCAGAGGCGGGTAAAGCGCTGCGTTTCCAAGGCGTCCATGGCCATCGTCATCTCCGTCACCTCGGCCGCAGCCACAGCCTCGTAGCTGCCCTCCCGGCTTCTGCTCCAGCCTCTCCTCCACCCGTCTGTCTTCCACCAACTGCGACTGAACACACGTTTCCAGTACAAGGTGCACAGCATGCACAGCGTCAGTGTGTTTTCTCTCCTCCATCACTGAGTTCTCCACCATCATTTGTGGTGACGGTCGCGCTCCATGAACGCATCCATCTAGCTGGAGGAGTCTGGTGGGCTGCAGTCCATGGGGTCGCTAAGAGTCGAACACGACTCAGGTGACTCAGCATAAGCCATAAGAAGCCTACTCAAATGGAGACCCTCACAGCCGAGAACAAAAACACAAAATATGTCTTTAAAATTGTTCAGATTTACGTTTTAACCTAATCTTTTAAGAGCTCATAGCAAGTCAGAGTCTTAAGAGGCTTTCAAGGCAGAGGAAAGGGAATCGTGAAGCCAAGCTTGCAAGATTCACCCGTAGAGCAAGAAAGCAAAGGCAATGCTGTGAGAGCAACGCCCGCGGCGTGAGGAGAGCGCGACTGCCAGGGCCGGGGAGGCCTGGTGAGCTTTCCTTCCTCTTTTCAGTCTATCACGGCTGCGCTGGTCTTTGTTGCTTCTCACTGTGGCAGCTCCTCTTGGTGTGGGGCACACTCCGGGCCCGCGGGCTCAGTAGCCAGCGTGCACACACTTGGTTGCCCTGAGGCATGTGGGAGCCTCCTGGACCAGGGATCGAACCCCACGTCCCTGCATTGGCAGGCGGATTCCCAACCACTGGACCTCCTGAGAAGTCCCCTGGAGCTTCGACAGGGAGGACACGGAGCCTGTGATGCTGCCTGCATCCCTGAGAACCAACCCCCCGCACAAACTGCAGCCCTCAGACGGTACACGGCTCGAGAGGAGGGGGATAACCTGAAGGCAAGCGGGGTCCACGCCTGCTCTCCCACCCGACCCTCAGGGGGCAGCCCACGCCTCTGCGCCGGCGCAGGGAGAGCGCGGTGCAGGACGCCTGGAGTGTGGCCAGGCAGGGACAGGGCCTCAGCTGCTGCCCTACAGCCACACCCCCCACCCCGCTCATAAGCTGCAGGCACTCCCCAGCCCCACAAACCCCAGTGTGGAGGGCAGAGAGGGTCACTGAACCCGGAACCGGGGTCAGGACAGGCTGACGTGAACCCCTGATCAGAGGTCGCGACGGAAGTCCTGGTACCAGCAGCGGGTGCTCGCATGTGACCAGAGGCTGTGGCCAGGCTTCCCCACCCTGCACTGCTATGGGGTCGCCCATGCTTCCCCGAACCTCGGTGCCACTGGAGACAAGAATCGGGGGTTACAGGAAGAAGTCTTGAAGTGACTGAGGTCACGAGAGGAACTGGATCTCAACAGACTGGACAGTCAGTGATGGGACAGGACACGTTCTGCCTGGGGCAGGCGTCTGGGGCTCCAAAGAAAAGTGGAGTTCAATTTTAGAAGATCAAGAAAGTTGAAATTATTTTTCATTCGGTTGCATAAAGTATATCTAAGTGTTCCCTGCCCACCCCTCAAGGTCTTGTTTAAAACTTTTCAGCACTACCTCTCTGTACTCAAAATCTGAAATCTTTTCGTGGCCCTCGGGGTCCTGAAGACCCGGATCCCAGCCGCCCCTCCATCCTCACCCCCAGCCAGTGCAGGCAGCACAAGGGGGTCAGGAATGTGGACTCCGAGGTGAGTCTGAATCCTGGCTCCTCCTGGGTCTGTCCCTGGTCAGCTCTGCACCTGTCTCCTTGCAGGTAAAACAGGGGCCACAGCAGAGAGCTGGTGGCAGACGACGCTGTCCCCGGGTGGGGGCAGCGGGTCGACACGCACGCGGCCTCTTCTCCTGACTGGAGCCTCCTGGGGGCTGCTGACTAGGGCTCCGAGGCCGGCCTCCCCGCCCGTCCGCCGCTGCCGTAGCGCTTTGTCCCCAGCCGAGAGCAGAGCAGTTCTGAGGACGCCACAGGAAGCCCTCAGTCGTGATGTGTGAGCAACTCGGGTGTACAGTGGTCACCTAGCGCCACTCGGTGGCGTCTGCACTGGGTCTTGCTCCAGCCGCAGTGACCAGGGGCTTCTCGCTGCAGCGGCTTCTGTGCAGAGCACAGGCTCCGGGCGTGTGGGTGCCCGTCGCTGCAGCACGTGGGCTCAGAGGAGCCCAGGCTCAGCAGCTGTGGCGCACGGGTTAGTGGCCCCACGCATGTGAGATCTTCCAGACCAGGGATGCAACCCGCGTCTCCCCCGCTGGCAGGCGGCTTCTTCACCACTGAGCCACCAGGGAAGCCCAGCATCTCTGTAGCAACGCAGGTGTTCATTTAATGACCAAAAAGCTGCATCTAAAAACCGACTTGATGGTCTTGTTTTCAGGATAGTGTGGTGTGGTCTTGGCCGGATCAGGGCCAGGAAGGGCTGAGGTGGGGCAGACGCTCACCTGTTACACCCTCCAGGGTCCACTCACGGCTTCTCCAGACCTTCCCTGAAGTTGAGGTGAATTCTCTGTTTCTTCCTTAAAAACTAAATGGACAAGGGAAATTGTTCACAACTGAAAAAGTGGAGAAACTTGGCAAACGTGAGGCCTGGGTAGTCAAAATGAACACGTCCCGTGGTAGGATGGGGTGCAACCCTGCGCCGGTCACGAGCACAGCTCCATCCCTGTAGTGTCACCAAGGAAACAGGATCTGACTCCCGTCCTGAGAGTCACGTTATACTGAGAGTCGGGGACGGGACGAGACTGACAGTGTAACAGCAGATGAGCTCCCGGAGCAGAGAGGAGGCAGAACAAAAATCCAGGCGGGGTCTGCGGGTGGGGCCGGAACGTGGGGTCGCCACCGACCGACCGCACGCCTGAGTGGCTGGAGCGGCCCCGGAGGGAAAACAAGCGGGCGACAGGAGCGGCGTGACGGGCGCCACTGGCGCCAGGTGCAGGCTCTCCAGCGGTCCGAGCAGGGCTACGGGAGACGGCGCACACGGAGAAGCGCGCGCAGGCGACCCTGAGGTTTCGCCGTCTGTGAACTTGCCCTCTTGCTCGAGTTCACCCGTGACTCCAAAGTCAGCGCCTCGGTGCTCTCCCCGCCGCCCGGACCGACGGCCCNAGGGCTACGGGAGACGGCGCACACGGAGAAGCGCGCGCAGGCGACCCTGAGGTTTCGCCGTCTGTGAACTTGCCCTCTTGCTCGAGTTCACCCGTGACTCCAAAGTCAGCGCCTCGGTGCTCTCCCCGCCGCCCGGACCGACGGCCCTGCGGCTCCGGCGCCCCACGCGAGGAAACGCCCCGCCGCGCCCAGCGCGCCCGCGCGGACAGGCCTGTCCGTGACTCCGCGGCTCCGAGAAGCCGCGCGACTGTTCGAGAAGAGGCGGGGCGTGCGCGGGCGGCGGAGGACGCGATTGGTCGGCGCACGGTGACGTATCGGGGGCGCGCCGGGAACGCCTCGCCGCTGCAGGGCGCGATTGGTCGGCACCCGGTGACGTATCGGGGGCGCGCCGGGAACGCCCGCACGGCGGTAGCGCTCGGGCCCGGCGGCTGCGGATAAATGGCCCGGAAGCCGGGCGCCGCGATGCCGCTCCTCGGTGGGCTCGGGCCGGCCGCGCTCGTCGCTCGGGCTCTGGTCTGCGTCTCCCTTGGCCTCGTTCGTCGCGGCCGACGGTGGACGAGAGGCTCAAGCTCTCGGGCTCCGCCGCCTTCCGCTCTCCTCGGCGGCTGCCCGGGCCTCTTGCAGGGGCCCGGCGGGGGTCCGGCCGGGCCGCGGAACTCGGACGGCAGCGCGCCCGTGTCCCGGCACACTGGGGCTCTCGCTCCGCGGACGCATCGCCGACAGCGCGACCACGGCGGGACTGAGGTGGGTCTCTGGTCGGTCCTCGATGGAGCGGTTCCCGCACACCCCTCGGTGTCGCAGACCCCTGGAGCCGAGAGGCGCGTGCGAAGCTGCCGTGAGAAGCCGAGCGAGCGGGTCCTGGGGAAGGAACTCCAGAATAGAGGAAATGAGGGTCGGGCAGGCTGAGGCGGGGGTTAGTGACGCTCTAACCCGAGGCCCGAGGGCAGGAGCGGGCGTGAGCCGGGGACACCCCCGGGAGCGGAGACAGCTGACGGGCGAGCCCGGAGCAGGCCCCAGGGACGTGGACTCTGGGAGGGACCAGAGTTCGAGAGTGGGTGCCTGATGCGAGGGGAGCCTGCGAGACGCCCCGGGGATTCCGTTTTCTTCGCTCAAGTGCAGTGGCCTCGCCTTTTCTGTGCCTGTCTTCCACTGGTGGGTGAACTTCTTGCCCTTCCCCGTCAACTCCAGGCTGATGGTCATTAAGGAGTAAATTCTAAGTAAGACTCAGTGCATCAGGGAATTAGAGCAAGAGGGGACCCAGTCGAATCTCTCCGGGTTCCTGCAGTTAATTAATACGATTTAGCACCTGGTAACGGAGTTTTCTTTATGTCAACAAGTATATTCAGTAGATGAAATGGGGATTAAAGTTCACCAAGGCTGAAACTTCCTTTGGTGACTGTGCAAATTGAATATGAGATGTCTTTATCAGTATGAAGCAAAATATGGATTAATGAAAACCTAAATTCGGGTTGAGCTTCATAAACTAGAAATTAAAAGGACTGAAAAACAACCTGTCTTTTAATGGGGTTAATTCTGAAGGAGCTGGTACTTATCCTAAGATGGCTATTTTCTTTTTTGCCTGAAGACAAGAGTTGTGAGGCTTTAGTCCCTGTGGGAGCCTAGCTGACTTGGGCGTTTACAATGTGTGTTTACTTTGATCAGCTGTACGATATAAATGCTGGTGACTGAAATTCAGGCCATCGTTGCTTTTCTCCTAGTTTTTCTATTTCTTGCAGGTGACGTTTTACTCTGCCGTCTGTGTTTCGGACACGTTTTTACAATGGAGTTCCCTGATTTGGGGAAGCACTGTTCAGAAAAAACGTGCAAGCAGCTAGGTAAGCACTTTTGAGAGAACCGCAGCAGAAATTGGGCGTTTTGTCATCTGCTTGCCCGGAGAACTGGCTGTTGTCTTTGTTAGCTGATGTTCTTTGGGTCTTGACCTTTGTGGCGCTTCAGTGATGAGATGCTGGCCTGCAGTTGAGGCTCTGTTCAGCCAGGTAGGAGGCTGGCTGCCAGCGCTGGGTGGATGAAGAGCACTGCTTAGACACTCAGGTGCCCCCTGAGCTGGGATCTCTTTGGAAAGGGTAGCTGTACCCCTTGCAGTGTTGCTGGCATTGTGAAATTCACAGATCCCAATTATTTTATTCTCTTGTAATACCTCGAGGATGTGATAGGCGTTATATGAACTGAGGGAAGGTAAATACTTGTTTAATGACGTATGATTATTTTGTTCTAGTTTTTAAAGCACTTTACTGTTTTTTTTTTTTTAGATTTTCTTCCGTTAAAATGTGATGTGTGTAAACAAGATTTCTGTAAAGATCATTTTACCTATGCTGCACATAAGTGTCCCCTTGCATTCACCAAGGTAATCGATCATACTTCTTTCTGAAGATTCTGATCCTTCCTCTCCAGAGCCTTGCTGCCAGAGGTGGTGGACACGAGCCACACGTAGCCGGAGCTCAGCTGGAGTGGAAGGAGCATAAAGTCCTGCTGGGGTTGGGGTTAGGCTAGTCCTGTGTGGACAGGGCGGGAGGAGCGTCCACCTTCCAGGAAGCTCGGGCCGCGCAGCTCGAAAACCACAGGCTATTCTCGAGGGTTCCTGGCATCAGTCGTATCCAGACCCTCAGAGCTTACTTAACATGTTAAAACACTTACTTTGCTGAGCACTCTGCTGGTTCCCCACGGTGGCAGTTTAGAGGTGCAGGTGACGGCCTTTCAGGCTTTGCCCAGTGTCAGCTGCGGTCTGGGCCCTCACTGGTTCATGGGGGCGGGGGGGCATGACTCCTGTTTGCCCAGCACCAAGGACCAGTCAAAACTGTGGTGTTGCTGACTTGACCTTCCTGATTCCCTGGACACGGAGCGTCTGCCTGGAGACGGCTCCGCGCTGCTTGCTTTCTTAACTTGCCCCTGGGCAGCTGCGGGAGTGCCCTGGGGGGCGCTCAGCTCCGCTTCCAGGCACTCTGGGGTTACCTGTCTCCCGCCCACATCAGCATCACCTCAGCGCACTCCTCAGTGAAGCCAGCCCGGCCTGGCCCTGAGGGGTGCTGACCGTGCCAGGTGCTCCGCTCGCCTCCTTCCGGAGCCCCGTCCTGGGCTTGGCGGGTGGGCCGCTGGCAGGCGGGGCCGGGGCTCCTCAGCCTGTGCTTGCTCCTGGCGGCCCCGCCCGCCCTGGAGGCAGCAGGCTGGACAGACAGCCCTGCCGTTCTGAGACTGGCCATCCAGACTGCCCGCCCGCTTCCCTCCTGGGTGGCCTCGCCGGCCCTCCTCGGGGCGTCTCTGCAGGCAGGTGATGGTCCTCTGTGCGTTGGCTCCTCTGGGGTCCGCCCGAGCTGACTGCCGATCCTCCTGAGAGGGCGCCGTGGTCCTTTCTGTCGTGTGCGTGAGTTCGGATCTCTGATCAGTCCTGGCATCTCACGCTTGTTGTGTAGGGTGTCCGGGTCCCGGTGTGCCCGCTCTGTAACAGCCCCGTCTCAGTGATGTGGCGGTCAGAGCGCACGTGGATGGGGACTGTCGGCGGCCCCCTGGCAGGAGACAGCGAAGGGGAGGCAGGTGCCGCGTCCTTCTCGGCGGAGAGGTAGAGTTAAACCCTAACGATTGTTGGCGAAGGGCAGGGAGGCCTGGCAGGCTGCCGTCCTCGGGTCGCAAGGAGTCGGACGCGGCGGAGGCCTGAGCAGTCGCTGAGCGTTTCCGTGGATGGAGCGCGGCTCGGGCTGTCACGGCTCCACAGGCGTGCTTTCTCAGCATCAGGGTCCACGTTAGGATTCGCTCTCGTTACAGGAATCTCGCTGTTTCTCTGAAGGTGGAAAGTTAGCGTGGTTTCTAGGAATCCCTGCCCACCTGCGCTTTTCTCCTGAGCTCCCCGGAGGGGCGCAGCACGCACGAATGGCGTGCAGACCCCCGCGCGCGCCTGTCCGTCTGGAGCGGCCATGGGCGCCTGCCTTCCCCGCGGGCGGAGCCCAGCCTGTGTGCCTGTGTGCCAGTCCCACGGGGGCTGCTGTGGGGCCCGGGCGCCCGCACTCCGGCGGCGCTCCTGACACTCGTGGGCGCTGGCGGTTTTCCCGCGTCTGCTGCTGCTCGGGGGCGCCTGTGAGCGCCCGCTCTGCTTGTCCCAGTGTGGCAGCCTCACGCTGGCTGAGCCTCACAGCCTGGGAGCCCTGGGCCCCGGCCCCGGCCGAGCTCCTCCATGCTGGCCCTGTGGGGCCGGCCTGTCCTCCCCCACGCTCCCGGCTCTGTGTCCCCGTGTGGGTGCTCGGTGCTGGGTCCTGGTCACTCTCAGGCTCACGGCGGCCAGGGCAGCTCTGCTGTGGGGAGGGGGGTCTCCTGGCGGCACAGCCTCCTCCTGGGCCCCCGCCCCAAGCCTCCACACCAGTGTGCAGGGTTTCACGTCTGCTGAGTGCGTCCTGCTTGTCCGTGAGCTTTCCCTAAAGTCGGGGCTGTTCCCTTTCATCTTTTGCAATTTTGCGTTCATCCCTTTTCAGAACATCTCTTGGCGGTCACTGTAGAACTTCAGGCAGAATCAGAGCCGCCACCCATGATCACCTCTGTGTCTGAGGAGCCCCGTGCTGGCTGCGGCCCACAGCAGACAGCGCGTGGCGGGCTGTTCCCCCCTCAGAGAAGGGGCTCACGGGCCTCCCGCACGTCCTGCGCTGCGCGCTCCCAGGCGACCCGGGTGGTGCTCTGGGGCGTGGGCCGCGCGGCCGCCTTTCTCCGCCTCCAGCGCGTGTTCGGGCCCCGCTCCTGTGAGGCTGAGTCGCCGTCCGCTGCCGCGGGTTCTGTTTTCTGGCCCTCGGCCGTCTCCGTGTACTCCAGCCGCTCCCTGCTTCCCGCGCTCAGTGCAGGACAAAATCGATTATGACAGCCTGGAGCAGAAGGCAAAGCCTGCCCTGAGCCTCCGCCCCAGGCTCTCTGATCGGCCCTCCCCCACACCCCCTGCTCCGTCCGCTCGGCCGCTGCCTGCCTTGGGGAGGGCCGCCCCTGCCGCTGGCCCTGCCTCCTCCCTTGTGCCTGCACAGTTGGGAGTGCCTGGCAGCTTAGGTCACCCAGAGGCCGCCGACGGAGCACTGGCGCCGCTGGCCCCGGGGCCCTGCTGGCTCCCCTCGCACCGCGTGGCCGCCTGCCCCACCCCCATCTCATCTCTCTGGGAGCGCCCCCAGCTCCCGTGAGCCCCCGGCATGGAGTGCTGGCTTTATAATAGTCTGTGAAGTTTCCTGCACGCTGAGTTAGCGTTTTTCTGTTTACCTGACAGATCTCAGTGGAAGCCCGGTGCTTTCGTACCGTTACGAACTGTTCTGGTTTGAGGGTCGAGGTCTTCCTTGGGGGCTTGCTGAGGGGTCGCCCAGCGAGGCGTGGGACACTGGCGAGACTTGGGCTTTCCCAGGTGTCTGCCTTCCGCTGCTCCAGAGAGGGCTGCAGGAGGGCAGCGGCGCTGCGGGTGGCCTGTGAATGCCGGGCAGCTTCTGCCTCCAGCACAGACACCCTCGGGGCCACGGCCGCGCCTGCAGGGGCCGCCCCGGCGGCTTAGCCGGGTGAGGACGGCCTCAGCCTACGCGTTGGGAGCACCTGGACCGGGAATCGAGCCCCACGCTCGGCCGTGGGGGTGCAGTATTCGCTGTGGGGTTTGGGTGAATATGATCTAAATTAAAAGTGGACTCAGAGTTGAAGCTGGATTCTAGTTGTTCTCTGCTGGGACCTCAGTTCTGAAGCTAGAAGCCGCGCGCGCGGCGCGGGGGGCGGGCGCGGGCTCCTTTCTGGGGCCGCGGGGAGGGACTGCCCGGACGCCGCCTTCGTGGAGGGTGTCCTCGTCTCCCTGGGGCCCCCTGGCCCGCGGACGCGCCACCCTGCTCTCTGCCTCCCGTGGCGTTCTCTCTGCGGCGGTCGCCAGGTGCCCCTTGGCAGCCCGGCAGCCCGTGGGGCCAGACAGTGACCTGCTCCCCTCACCGTGAGCCCGGCTTCACACGCCGCCAGCCGCCCGCCCTCCCCGTGGGCCTGGGGTTGCTGTACTCCCGCCGCCTCCTGCTGGCAGCCCAGCCCCTCTGCTGGCTGGCAGCCAGGAGAGCCCCCTCGGGCACGCGGACCGTCTGCCCCCACCTGCTGCAGGAGGAGTGGAAGCCGGGGCCCCGCCGCCTCCTGTGACCGTCTCATGGCGTCTGCCTGAGCCCAGTGGCGGGGCCCCTCACCCCTGCGCGCGTGGCCCCTGTGCTAGAGGTCAGGACTTGGCGGAACGCTGACCTGAGCCTTCCCCGCAGGTGCTCGGAACCCAGGCCGTCGGGGGCTTCCCGCGAGGGGCCGGGCGGCTGGCTGGCCCGGCGCTTCAGGTATGGCCCGGGGCAGGTCGGGGGCACGGTCACGCTAAGCGCTCACGGCGTGGCTCCTGCCTGGCCGCTGGGGCTCTGCGCCCCGTCCTGGCCAGACGAGGGAGAGGGTGTGCGCCAGCCTGCAGGCTCCTCAGTGCCTGGTGACCCCGAGAGACACTTCAACGCTGGGGGCTGAAGCCCTGTGGGTGGTGAATGCTTTGTACGTGACCACCCGCTTCCAGTTAATCTGGACAAATCTAAAAACAAGCAGTTTCCTTTCAGGTTCAAAGTGAAGTGATGGCGAGGCTGGTCCTGCCCAGACGGGCCTGCTCGTGTGCGTGGCCTCCGCGTTGAGCTCCAGCAGGCCCCTGGTCCCCACGCGGGCAGCTCCGGCCTGGGTGTCAGTCACGGAGCTTCTGTCACTCAGACCACCGACGCGACGTCTTCCCCACGTGGCTCCTGTGCTCTGCCGCCCGAGCCCTCGTGGAGAGGGACCGCCTCCCCTGTTGGGGTCCTTGTCCAGGTGGCCCTCCGCCCACCGCTCCTGATCCACTGAGAGGACAGCCGTGACCCTCTGACTGCAGGCGTTGCGGTGACGCCAGGAGAGCCCTCGTCCCCTGGGACCTCGGGCACCAGCAACCTGGAGGAAGAGGAATGCGGTCTGGTTGTGTCCCCATCGACCCACAGGGCACGCAGCCGGGGTCGCCCTTTGCTTGCTGGGTTCAGAGCCTCAGGATACGACGGAGGGCAGCGTATTGGGCTCCCAGTGTGCAGGTGGGAGATGCGGCTGTTTGTGGCCCTCCTCTAGTCAGTGGTGGCAGGTCTAGGCAGCTGGCTCTCAGATGCGCCAGGATCGCCTGGGGGCCTGTGAGCAGCGCAGCCCCACCCTGCCTGCGTTCCTGATGCCGTGGGTCTCGGGCCGCATGCACAGAGCGCTTCCTGGGGTCCCGGATCTACCTGGCGGCCACTTGCCGGTGTTAGGAAGCAGGGTTGAGTGTTGGGAACTTGAGTATGTATCTTCTCAACTGCAAGTTTTATGTCATCTATACACAGATCACATCCTTCTCAGGAGAGGTTAATGTCCAAACTGACTCTGTAGAGCTGGGTTTTGAAGACCATACCAAAAAAGAAAAAAATCTCTTTACAAATATTTACAGGTTGAAGTAGTATTTTGGATATAATGGATTAAATAAAGTATTAAAATGAATTTTACTTGTTTTTGTTTTGTGTTTTAATTGTGGCTGCTAGGAATTTTAAAAGGAGGTAGAGAGTTTGCTTCATATTTGTTAGCACTGTCCTTGATCATCCAAACTAAAGGACAAAAATGTGCCACATTGTCAGTGATTACCAGCTTACATGAGTGCACTCACGTTTCTCAGCCTAAACATGGGATGTCTAAGTGTACTTAGGGCCTTTCTGAGGAGTTAGCGTTTCCCCGAAGGCCCTGTGTGAAGAGAGGCTGCGATGGTGCAGAGGGCGGAGGTCGGGACGGCAGGCGTCCACCGGGCGGTCCCTGTCGCCGTTCATGGAGGCTGAGGTCCCCCAGGACCTGGGCATGTCGCTGCCCCGATGCGTTGTTCCTTGGGAGCGTTGCTGTGCTGGAGGGGCGTGTTTCCGAGTTCGGTGAGAGGTCCCAAGCTAGCATCCAGGAAGTCACACCAATTTCCTCTCCATCAGTTTCCCTGCACCCCCATCAGCTGTTTCATGGGCTCAGTTTTCTCCTAATGTGATGAAACCGTGGTGTCATCGCCAGTCTGCCTTGCTGAGCAGAGTTGAGCGTTAGTTCTGAGAATTCCTTGTGGACATGGCCACGTGCCGAAGGATGGGGAGGCCACACGTGCACTTTAAGTTTTGGTAGGGAGCGCTGATAACTGAGAGTTCCGTGTGCCCTGTTTTGAGGCGTCACAGGTCCGCGTGCGCTTTTGAGAAGGCTGTGCCCACCGCCTCGGCTGCTGGGAGTGGCCTTGAGTGCGCTGTGGTGTTGCCCGTGGTTCCCGTCTGGGATGGGCCGGGGCTGGCGCTCAGCCTCAGAGGTGCCCGAGGCACAGGGCCTCGGTGCCCAGTGCTGGGCCCACC
>SJYV01047645.1:0-19169 GCA_006410875.1 Neotragus pygmaeus | reverse complement strand
GGGTGGGAACGCGGTGCCCGGGCCGAATACCGGTAGGGGGGACGGTGTCCATGCAGGACCCGGGGATTCGGTTCTCCGGAGCAGAGTGCACGCAATCTAGGCTGGGGATGCAGGAGCCGGGAAGAAGAGAGCACGGCGGCGAGATGGAGAATCCAGGGCTCAGATGAGAGAGCTCGGAACCGGCGGGAGAGGGGGCGGGGCCGCACAAGACCCGCCTGTGCCCACCGGTTCGGAAGAGCCCCGAGCATCCTAGGCCTGCGTGCTGGGAGTCCTTGCTGGGCTCCGATCCTGCCCGCGGTCCGAGAGTCAGGGAAGAATGATGTCATCGCTGCTGGCGCGGAGGGGATGGAAGGGGGAGGGCCGTGCACGGAGGCTGGCCCACTGGGGTCGGCTCCCCGTGTATACCTGACTGGCTTGTACATTTGCCCGGGGAGACACGCTGAGGCCTAGCGGCGGCGTCTCTTCCACTGATATAGGGAGAGGGAGAAGGAGGGGAGTGCCTCGGCTCTGTTCGCTTTGCTTTTCCTTCTTTCCCACTTGGAGTCCGGGTGGGAGCTGGAAGGAGGCAAGGCAGGCCGAGAATCTGAAGGTGTGGGTGCGGTGTTCTCTGAGCTCAGCTGGAGCTGAACAGAGCTCTCCAAGTCTTGAAGCTCTGGGGTTCCTAACCCTCTCCTCTCTGTGTTAAGTGAATGTGAGGAACAGATTCTACCTTTGCCCCCCACCCCCACCCTGGGCCTGGCTGACAGATGTGCTTTGTGGCATTCTGAGCAAATGATGTGTCCATTACAGCAGCCAAGACAGACCTTGACAGGGACCCATGACCTACTCTAAGCCACACCTTTTGGAGATGGTAGAGGGAATTATTAGAGGCCACCTGGCAGGAGATGTGTCGTTTTTTTCCTCCTTTCCTGATGACTTAGTTCTAGGATCCCAGAGAAGTTCTACAGAATTGTACAATATTAACTGGGGGAAAAAGATGCTGATGGACTTTTTTCCTAGCCTGATGCCATTATTGGATTGTTTGAGGGCCAGAAAATCCTGGTAAGAAGTCTGTCCGATGAACCTGAAGAACTTCAGGCTGGGCTAAGAGAATGTTCCTTTCTGGATTATCCTTCCAGCCAACCTGGCTTGTCAAGCTAGACTGCCCTCCAGTTCTTATCTAAGCAAGAATCAAAAGGAGGGCAGATGAAGGAGCAGAGGAAGAGATCCAAAGCATCAGAAGAGAGCAATGAGTTGGTTCTTGCCTCCTATTTTGGGTTCCTAAGATGGGAGGCAATAGCTGTTTTCCAGGGAGCGGGGAGAAGGAGGGGGTCACCAGGCTCCCCGGTCGTCCCTGATGCCTCTGTTATTGAATGAAGTAATCAACGATGGTTTGTTTGAGTGAGTAGTGTCCTCAAAAGACTTCTGAACTATTTCTGGTCTGTGTGGCTCCAGGGTAGAAGTGCTTCTGGCAAGAAGGCAGTTATCAGAAAAGCTCTGACTGACTTCAGACTCTTTTCTTTAAGGCTAAAGGAGCACTTCTCTGCAAGAAGATACTTTGTTGAGGCTGAATCTTACGAAAACAGCAATATAGTCATCCCCCATTCAGGGGTCATAGCCATTGCCCTGCAGGTCTCTACCTCCCCATCTCTGTTCCAACGTCAAAGTTGAGGATTCCTAGAACTCCTTGAGCTTCCCAGGTGGCGCTAGTGGTATAGAACCTGCCTGCCAATCCAGAAGACATGAGATGTGGGTTTGATCCCTGGAGAAGGGCATGGCAACCCACTTCAGTGTTCTTGCCTGGAGAACCCCCATGAACAGAGGAGCCTGATGGGCTACAGTCCATGGGGTTGCAAAGAGTCGGACACAACTGAAGCGACTTAGCACGCATGCACACACTCACAGAACTCCTTAAGTGCTCTTTGTGCTATTGAGACCAATAAAATCTTGTGTGGAGTTTCCCCAAGAGTCTTCATTTCGGGGTGTAAGGAATCAAGGTGGCATACTGCAGAAGAGAAGAGCAGAGTAGCTCTTTAGGGGTGTTTGGGTAGACCGTGAAAACCAGGGTCTAAGACTCAGCTGGGACCTAGTTCATTTTTTGCCATTATTTATTGAGACCTCTAGGAAATCTCTCTTCTCTGGACTCAGTTTTCCTATTTATGAAGTGAAGACAAACTGTTTCTTTGAATAATACTTCCTTGCTCTTCCAAAGAATATCATAGCATCCTGATGTCATTGTTCCAGCAGATTCATTCACCAAATACTTGGTGAGCACCAGCTCTATTCCTGGTACTGCGCTAGGTGCTAGGGACACAGTGGTTAGCAATACAGATATAGCCCTGACTTCTGGAGTTCACATTTCCACAGAAGTTACTGTTTATGCTCACCCCACTCAGGGTGAGGCCCTCTGAAGGCAGAGTGGGGGCTGTCTCCTTAAATCCTGAGGGAAACAGGGCAATACTGATGTCAGTATCATTGCCCCTTCGGGACCAAGCTGTACTTACTGACAGTAGCCTGTCACATGGGGTTGATCAGCAAATAACCCTATCCCACCCTGGAGTGGCTGGAAGAATCCAGGAGCTATTCCTTACTTGGAAAGATGAACTCTAGATGGAAAACATTTTTTTAATTTTACTTGAAAGAGAAAATTTCACTTGAATTGTAGGCCTAGGGGAGTGGCAGGAGCTGGGAGAAAAAGCGCAGCCCGCAGATCTGGGTGTTTCCAAGGTGCTAATTTAAGCATTAGTTCCCTGTGGGAGGAAGAGGAAGAGGTCCCTGTTCTGTTGTTGGTGCTGCTGTTGCCACAGCTGCAGGAGCCTCCTGTCCCGGGTGGGAATTTGCCTGAAGGGAGTCCCCTCCCTCCTTTCCTCATCACACCAGTTGTTTAATTGGTGTGGCTGCGTCTCTGCAGCTGAACCAGGCCCGGGCCCAGCCCTGAGAGTTCCGCAAGCTCTGTCTCTTTATGAAAGGAATGAGAGCTCCTCTTGGAGACCTAGTCCCTGGGTTCCTCTCCTGCTATGTCTATCTCCTAGACACTCCTGAGTGTTTCTGAGCACAGATTTTCCCCGAGAAACTGACAGGGACAGGCACACCTGGTATGTCAGTTCTGTGGCTAAGACACACACTACAGTAATCTAGAGAGGCTCCCAGCTGTCCACAGTTCACTGTTGAGCAGGTGGGTTGAATTTTGGCTATTGTTTGTATTAGCAGCAGGGATAGGCTCTCTGGCCCTATTGTCTGTCTGCTGGGCTGATTGGTACAGCCTCACAGTTTATATGTCTTCTCTTTGACTGTAATTGGAGAGGAAGAGATTTGGTGCAAAAAAAAGGTGGGTGGGGGTGGCATATGGCACCAGGTGGGATCTCTGTGCACTTGAGAGAAATACTAGTCTAGCCTCACTGAAACCCAGGTTATCCATGAACATATTTGTTTAGTTCATGAGCAAATGCTCAGTTCCAGGTACTTTACAGATAAAGACAAGTGAGATCTCTCTAGGGGGTGGCCAGGAGAAGGCTGGGCTCAAATGGCTACAGGAAGGTTTTAGATACTTGTTAGGAAAGGGTGGAGATCAATGGAGGGCATTCCTGGAAAAGAGGGATACCTCCCAGGGGGAATGCTGAGGTTCTGACCCTTTGACCACGTGAGATTGGAAAAGAGTTTCAGACTCCTCCTGACTCCTGGCACTCAGGGGTGGGGATGGTCAGGACATTAATTTAATGGGTAGGCCACAGCAACTCCTAAAAGTGGCAGAGGGAACATTGTAAAGCTAGCAAGAAGCCACTATGGAAAATCCACCTACATATATTCTGTGGTTGGGGCATCTTAGGTCACCTCCTTATATCCATAGGAAGATGACTCTTCAGTTTAATGGTGGATTCTCCTAGTGGTCCACGTAGCTCATGACCCAGTAGCATTTCTCAGGCTCTGAAAGAGGCACACCCTTCTCTCTCTTCCTGTATTGCGAAGTGAGGATCAGGTTTGCTCAGACCTCCAACTCCTCCCATATTGCTCATCTCCTCAGTCAACAAACACTGCTGCTGCTGCTGCTAAGTCGCTTCAGTCATGTCCCATTCTGTGCGACCCCACAGATGGAAGCCTACCAGGCTCCTCCGTCCCTGGGATTCTCCGGGCAAGAGTACTGGAGTGGATTGCCATTGCCTTCTCCACAACAAACACTAACAACCTGCTTTCTGCTAAATGTTGTGCTGGGCTCAGTAGCACACTCTCTTGCTCCAGAGATGGATATACACAGTCAAGACAGATGGAGGCACTCGGGGTAATGAGCCCTGTAAGAAGTAAGAACCAGGTCCACCAAGGCCTCTCATCTAGTGGTCAAAGAAGGCTTCACAGAGGAGACATTGCCGAATGCACTTTTAGAAGAGGACCAGAAACTTGGCAATATTGTCAATATTGGCATATTTGTCAATATGAGGAGGTGAGGACAAGAGTTCCAGGTAAAAAGCATAAAGGAAGGATCAAAAGGATGCATTTGAATAATTGAAGGCTTATAGTTAAGGAAATAACATGACCAAATTTGAATTTAGGACTGTCACTCCAGCAGTGGTTGAGAGACTGGAAAAGGTGAGAGTGGAGGTTGGGAAACTAATATGAAGGTGGGTACAACAATAATCTGGGCTTCCCTGGTGGCTCAGACAGTAAAGAATCTACCTGCAATGCAGGAGATCGAGGTTCAATCCCAGAATTGGGAAGATCCCCTAGAGAAGGGAATGGCTACCCACTCCAGTATTCTTACCTGGATAAGTCCATGGACAGAGGAGCCTGGTGGGCTGCAGTCCATGGGGTTGCAAAGAGTCAGATACCACTGAGTGACTAACACACACAATAACAATCTAGGCAAGAAATGATGAATGCCTACACTAAAGCAGGAGAGGAAGGAACATATATACAGATACAGTACCTATCTGGAGGTAGAGTGGAGAGTTGGGGAGTCAAGGATGACTCCTAGGTTTCTGGCATGGATATCTGGATGGTCCAGGAAAATTTGAAGGGTCTGTGTACCCGTTGGCTTCAGGAATTGCTTATATGGGTGAAGACTGCTTTGTTTTTTCCTCTGCTTTGCTGCTGAAGCTGCAATCTTGGGGTGATGGGGGACCCAGGAATCTTGAAAAACTGAAGAGCAGAGTGATACTGGCCCTACACCCTCAAAACGATATGGAGAAATGCACTCATCTGCCAGTGAATGCTTTCCCTCTGTAACCTGCTTTGATGGATGCAAGGGAATTGGTGGCAGTGAGGAGCCACGGTCGATTTTTTTCTTCCCAGCAGCACTTTGATATAGGAAAAATAAAATTCTCTATTGGTTGTGAGAGTGTTTGATGTTGCAGTTTCTGGCCTTGCCTTGCCTTCTACCATCATTCTGGTCAAACCTCTGGTTTTCTGACTGATTGGTTCACTGATTTCTTCTAGAATAGTTGTATGAGTTATTGCTTCACTTGCAAGAGTCAAAATGGAAAGGAACAAATATACAGATGCTCCTTGGCCATCATAACCTTTCTTCTCTGAGACCAGCCTGGAAAGCTGTGCCTGGTGTAGGAGCAGCGCCCAGGCTGCTGTCTTCCAGGCAAGGTAGCAGGCTTCTGGGTTCAGATCGCTCCAGGGTGAGCTGGCTTCTCAAAACACCCTAGTGTAGCCTCTGCAGATGGGCATGTGGTACCAAGAGGTTACCTGGCTCCATGGTGGCTGGGAGACAAGCTGAGTCATCTCCAACCCCCAGCTGCCTGCTGCCCTCGACTGACTATGGCTCAGAGTGAGCAGAGCCTCACTTGAACCTGATCAGCTTCAGGGACCCTCCACCCTCTTTGAGAGGCCAGATGGAGCCCTTTGTCTGGAAAGGGGACATGGGAAATTCAGCCGCTTCTTCTTTTTAAAAATATTTATTTATTTAGGCTGTTCTGAGTCTTAGAGGCGGCACATAGGATCTTTAGTTATGGCATGTGAACTCTTGGTTGTAGTATGTGGGATCTAGATCCCTGACCAAGGGTAGAACCCGGAATCCCTGCATTGGGAGCACAGAGTCTCAGCCACTAGACCACCAGGGAAGTCCTGAGATTCAGCATCTTGGCTTAGCTGCTTCCTGTCTTCCAGCAGAACCCAGAAGAACTGGTGCAGGAAGCCCCAGAGGAGGCAGGAA
The DNA here is from genome assembly GCA_006410875.1 of Neotragus pygmaeus. Lineage (NCBI taxonomy): Eukaryota > Metazoa > Chordata > Mammalia > Artiodactyla > Bovidae > Neotragus > Neotragus pygmaeus. The sequence continues at coordinate 13,039 of SJYV01047645.1, read as the reverse complement.
GCAGAGGATCAGGCTTAGCGCTAATACCCTGAGGCGCTAGTTGAAGGAAGCAAGAGGCGTGGCTCAGCAGACTCTCAGGTCTTTGTTTCCTAAGGAGACTCTGGTGGGAATCTGGCCGTCTGGGCGGGAGAAAGGAAGGAAGGAAGGAGGCAGAGCTGGGAGCAGCTCTGGATCTGGCTTGGTTCTGCAGTTCAGAAACTGGCACATGACCCAGAGGCCTCACCCTGGAGCAGCAGAGTGAGCTCCTGCTTTTAGGGAGGAACTCTGGAGTGGGGAAGTTGTCTAGGAAGAAGGCCCAGAAGGTCTGGCCTGAGGAATGGGTAGGTGGGGGCCGTAGAAGATCCCTCTACACTTTACATTCTTAGGAACAAGTTCAAGCAAATATATACTTGTGTTTGTTGTTGTTATTCAGAGATGTCAAATTAAGGGTCAGATGGCTGTGTCTCTTGAGGGTGAATTTTAAGTTTCTATACTGATAATAATGTATGTGAGTGTGTATACAAGTAAGAGGGGACTAATGGCTCTAAAGGGGGCTTCCCAGGTGGTTCAGTGGTAAAGAATCCTCTTGCCAATGAAGGAGATATGGGTTCCAGCCATGGGTCGGGAAGATCCCCTAGAGGAGGAAATGGCAACCCACTCCAGCATTCTTGCCTGGAAAATTCCATGGACATAGGAGTCTGCTGGGCTACAGTCCCTGGGGTCACAAAGAGTCAGACATGACTGAGCGACTAAGCACACACACAACAGTGGCTATAAAGAGTGCTCTCTGAATGACCTTTCCAGCCCTAAGAAGTATTAAGTATGACAAGAGGCTACACCCAGGCACAAATGAGCCCAGCTACTGTGGTTCCTGGCCTGGTTTTCCCTGTTTTCATCACCAGACTCTTGGCTGTCATAACCAGAGTCCACCCCATCTATCTATTTGGAACAGTACCTGAAGGGGTACTTTAACTAAGATTGATTGAATTAATTGCACCAAACTGTGGTGTGAGAACCATATATATTTTACAATGTAGTTAACTTAAACATAATTATGTGTAAACTATAAATGATTTATAGTTCCCATATTAATTTCCAGTTTTATCCTTATAAAGGAGTTTGTGAAGCTCTCAGGCAAGCCTGGCTCAGACCAGCATTTCCTATAGTACATTCTTAGGAATATTGGTCCTTTGAGATACTTTATGAGGGGATAAAAGAGTCTATAGACAAATTCTTTGGGGAACCTATACACTCTATCCTATCACAATGTTTGCTAGCATTTTAAAGACTCTGAGAAGCCCTGCAATAAAGAAACCTTTCCAGCTTTGTTTAACCCAGTGTGTCTCAAGCTTATGTAACTATGGAACTTCTTCCTTGTTATATCTATTAACATCTTACAGAACCGTTGTGTTTGGTGGAATACTCTTTGGGAAACTCTGACTTAGAAATTAGTCTTGTGACTTCCCTGGCAGTCCAGTGGCTAAGACTCTGTGCTCTCAATGCAGGGGACCCAGGTTCAATCCCTGCAGGGAACTAGATCCCACATACCACAGCTAAGACCTGGCACAGAACAAGTAAATAAACAAATTGATTTTTAAAAATTAGTTTCTGTTCTGATCAACTCTAGGTTTCTATTCTTCCAAGTTCTTCTGAGCCCATTTTATAAGCCATACCATTCTGCCTCCTGCTAGTTTCTAATAGAATGTTGCTGCTTTATGTGAGGATCTAAATTGGTTGCAATCGGTAGGGAGTTCTTAGTGAACTTTGGTCAGGGATGGAAGCAAATATCAAATGCCTAGTTTTTTCTCAAGATAATGCTAAGGCAGGGGGTAGGGGGTTGCTTTCCTTCACTCTGCTAAATGCTGCTTTGGTGAAACCAGCGAATTTTCACCATTAACTTTTCTTTTTGACAGCTTCACTGAGATATAATTTATATACTGTACACTTTACCCATTTAGTATTTTACTTTTAACTGTGGTGTGGCTGCTGCATGCCTCAGTTCTGTTCACCCCTTATTCCAGTGCCCACTGATTAGTCCCGGCTGCCTGGAGCATGTGTTAAGGTGAATTTTGAGACTAAGTCCTGGTTCAAAGAGAAACAGTGACCTGGTTGAGCTCTCATGTCTGCCATAGTCTTCAGTGGGGGAATGCCAGTTCTAGTGTTCTGCTTGCCATAACCTTGCATTGTCATAGCCATCCTAGGCAAGCAATGCAGGAAAGGAATTCTCCTGGAGATGGTAGCAGGCTTAGCAATCTGTTTCACTGAGGGCTGGAGTCTTAGGATATGGCTCCTGAAGAGATGAATGGAGAAAACTGATCTTTCCTACCCTGATCTTCAGCATGGGTTTTTGAAGTATTGACTTGATAATAAAGGTAACAATCCTTTGGAAATAAATAGGCCATGTAAGACGGAATAACCTTGACTCTGCTGAGCAGATAAGAGGGGAAGAGAGGCAGATTCAGAGAGAGATTTCATAAATATCTCATAAGCTGTTGGCCGCACTAAAGAAACTATAAGCCCACAGCCAAAGGAGCAAGAAGAAGTAGGCTCCGAGAGGAAATCCTTAAGCCAGCAGTTATGGGAGGGGAGAGGCCCTACTGTGGGCTATACAGCCTTAGCGTTCTGTTACCCAAGCTAAACAGGCTTTGATTCTTCCTTCTACCATTTTCCTGGATGCTGGTTTCCAAATCTCTAGTCATCCTAGCTGCTCCAGTGGGCGCTTTTGAGTTTCCCACTCCTGGCCATAGACACAGACCTCTTCATGTGATCCGACCAGTATCGATAACTGTGGGGCTGCCAGCATTCATAACACTGGTACTGTACTTCTCTTTATTGTCAGTGGAAGTTTTATGATCATATTTAACGGCTGTACCTGTTTTTTTGTTTTGGCCCCACCACATGACATGCCGGATCTTATTTCCCTCACCAGGGATCGAACCTGGGCCCCTTGCAGTGGAAGTGCAGTATCTTAACCACTAGACTGCCAGGGAAGTCCCTGTACCTATTGTTATATTGAGCTTAGGACACAACTGAAATAGGGTAGCCCTTTGCCTAGTAGTGTAGAACCGAGGCAAGAACCTGCAATGAAATCTTAGGCCAGGCTGCTGCTAATATAGATAAAAGTCCACGGGGGCTAGTGAGGTAGTGGTTTCATACTTAGTAGAAACTATGCTGCCTGTGTGTAACATGACTCATGCTCAGAGATGGAGCTGGTTGAATTCAGCGCCGTGGAATTTACATGTGGAATTTAAATAGGAACCTAGGTGAGGGTGTGTGAGTGGGTAGACTAGGGTAGACCTTCAAAGAGAGCTAGTGCTATGTGGACAGATGCTCAATGGAAGTCCACTGTGTGACACAGCCACCAGACAAGCTAGTGTGCCATTAGGCTGTGTTTATAGAATTGTGGAGTTCAGGTCCTGGGAGAAAAGAGTCCTACTCTGCACTGGTCAGTGCCGTCCAAATGCTGCATCTGCAGCTGATGTTATCCTTCAAAAGAAGAAAGGACTGGAAATGAAAGGAGTCAAAACTGTGTCCTGTGGGAATAGTTGGAAGAACTGAGGCTGTTCAGCTGGTAAAAACAAAGCAGAAAAAGCAACAGTCTCAGAAAAAGCATTAAAACATTTTAAGGTTTTCAAATGCCTAAAGGACTAGAGTTAAGGAAGGAAAGATGGATAGACTTCATATTACCTGTGGCTTCACAGGGAGGAACCAGGGCCTTTGGGTGGGAGCGTGGACATGCTTCTGCCTCTGGATTCCATTGCCTCGTGTTTCCTGTGGCAGCAGTTCCTAAATGGGGCCAGAAGCCAGGCACCTAGAAGACACATTGCTCTTTGCAAAATGCCGCACTCTCTGTAGAGCAGGAGCTAGTTACAACCTTCCAGCATTAACCATGACTCTTAAGTGTGTGTGATATAAACATGCCCCCCAAAATTCACTGTGGAGCTTAGTATGAGCAGCACTTTCCTAGTTGTCTGTTATTATGTGTTTCCAATCTTTCCTATCTTTCAAGGTCAATCAAAAATGCCATGTTTTTCATGTATTCTTTCCTCTCCTTCAATAAGATATGAATTCTCCATTCTACCTATCCCATGGCCTTAATCCATTGTCTTTGTCTGAAGTTTATGGGTACAATTGTCTTATCCTTATCTTTGATTCCTTGTTAAGGTAGATGCAAAGATGTTTCCAAAACACCTGAACCCCACCTTGTGCAATAGATTGGGAAAATAATTTGTGCCTACGTTACAGATGTGCCAGCTGAATTCCACAAAGATAAAGAGACTTGGCCATTGCCCAGCTAGAGGTTGGCATGGCTGAGACTAGAATTCAGGCATCCTGACTCTCAGGCCCATGTTATTTCCCTCACAATCTGGAGCTTAAGTTCTTCTGTATCAACTTAAATTTCTCTGCTGGTTTTTAAGGCATCTATATTCTTTTTCCTTCCAGCTGGCCATACTTTCTACCATTCGTGCCAACTTTCTTCCCAGTAGGTCCAGCAAGGCCCTCCCTTCACCTCCTCTCATCTATTGGCATCTTAAGGCCTCCTCTCCTATTAAATATTCTCTTTCCTCTCCTTCTAAGCCTATTCCATTTTTTCCCATGCTTCAGAAATCCATATAAACTCTTCTTCCCCAGGAAGCCTGTTGTACTGAGTTCTCAACCAATCCCCAAAGCTTCTAACCTCTACCATGTAGCTTGATACATATAACATCCTGATTTGCAGTGTCCACTTATGATGCATTGTGAGTCTCATCACCCAACTCCCCCCCACTCCCTGCCGATTTTTAACTCCTGGACGGATAGCTTCTACTCCCAAAGCTCACAGTTTGGCAAAGAAGAAACTTGCTCTCGTGAAACAAAACTATGGAAGACTATAGCTGCATCCTATAAAAATGAGTAAGAGTGGGGAGGTTGAGAGGTGATTCTAAGGAAGGGAGCAGGAGAGACCCAGAGGCAGATGACTAGGTGGGACTTCATTAGCAGAGTATGTGGAACATATAGGGAATTATGAGAGATTCAGGGGGATACATGAATTGGGATACTCATTTGTGATTCAAAAACTAGCTTTTGAGCACCTCAAAACTCTATACCAGACCCAAGGAATGATATGGTAAATAAAGCAAACATGGGCCCTGCCTTTATGAACTGGCAATCCAGTGGGAAAGAGAGATGTCAAACAGATAAGATGCACAAACAAAATCACAGTGACAAACTATGACAAGAGAGAGAACAGATAGGAACAAGGTAGCATGAGAGAAAAATAAAGCTTCCCACCTTAGATTGGGGGTGTCAGGAAAGGCTCCCGTGAGAAAGTGATGTTTGAGCTCAGACCACAGGATGAGAAGGAGCTTGAGTGCTCTGACAAAGAGTGACTTACTAGGACTTCCCTGGTGGTCCAGTGGTTAAGAAACTGCCTTGCAGTACAGGAGTCGCAGGTTTGATTCATGGTCCAGGAGCTTAAGATCCCACATGCCACGGGGCTGTGCTACTCATCCTATTGAGCCCACTTTAGCCCATGCAGCTTCACAGCTAGAGAGAAGCGCACATGCCACGACTAGCACCCACCACAGCCAAATAAGTGAATTTAAAAAATTTAGGGACTTCCTTGGTGACTCAGTGGTAAGGAACCTGCCTGCCAATGAAGGGGACATGGGATGATCCCTGGTCCGAGAAGCTCCCACATGCCATGGAGCAACTAGCCCACGCACCCCAACTATTGAGTGATGCTCTAGAACCCGTGAGCCACAGCTGCTGAACCTGGAGCACCTGGAGCCCTGCTGTGCAACGAGAGAAGCCGCCACGAGAAGCCCGAGCATTGCAACTGGAGAGTAGCCCCTGCTCGCCTCAACTAGAGAAAGAGTGCCCACACAGCAACAAAGACCCAGCACAGCCAAAGACAACTTAATTAAATCTTAAAAAAAAAAAAAAAAAAAGATTTAAAGGGCACTTATTTGAAAAAAAGTGCAACATGGAGGAGTCAATCCAGCCACTTCCCTGTTGGTGGCACAGCTGATGATCGCGCTGCCCACTTCCCTGTTGGTGGCACAGCTGATGATCGCGCTGCCCACTTTGTTGTGAGGCTGGAAAAGCTATGAATAGAGTTGTGATGTGTAATATTTAGCGAGCAAAAAACCTTAGTTCTGCTGATGAAGAACTCCTGCCTGGGTCTTCCACCATTGGATGACTTGCATGCATCCTCTTGGAGATGAAAAAATATATATTGGGAGCTTTTAGAGGTAGGGAAGAGTGTCAATTTTGATGTCTAGTTCTTTGTCTGTCAGGCATGGAATTCACATTCTGCTTAGCACAAAACCCAAATGCTACAGGCTGATCTGTCCAGGGGCAGGCGTGCCTCTGGTGGGAAAGCCAGCAGTCACCTTGACATGTTAACTGCAGCAGCTGGTAAGAAGGACCTGCACTGGGCCTCCTGCAAATCCCAAAGGGGTTCCCTGAGGATTTCAGCTTCCAGAAAGTCCTCTCTGTTCTCAGCAGGTCTGCTGCTTCCAGCCCTGGCTCAGAGGAGGTCATGAACTTAGAGGATAATGGGGATCATGGTGTAGGAAGGTGGTGGGGGCTGGTAAGTAGTTTGGGGAAGAGGAGGGAACATTATTACATGGAGTCAGGGAGGGACATCAGGCTGGGGGATGATATTCAAGACAGAAAACATTGGCACCAAAAAGAACCCATCAGCAATCAAGATTTGCTCAGCTATCAGCCTCTCCATCAACTTCCTGATGGAACTTCATGTTTCAGAGCCTTCATTTACCAGGGGCAGAGCTTCAGGGAGAGCTAGTGAGGAGCATGGGCCTCAGGGCAGGAGCTGTAAACAGCCCTGGTAGGTAGTTGGCTGGGCATATTCCAGCTCTAGCCCTTTTGTTATGACCTTTGGCCAAGCTCCTAATCTTTTAAACTATTTATAAAATAAACATAAGATCATGTATATGAAAATGAACTGCAAATTACTGCATCATTTCTGATCTAAAGTTTGATGGTGATTAAAAGGCTGGTGATTTCCATTTTTTGCCAGTGCTTCCCAAGAGAATTTTTACAGGAGAGGATGAGGAGATGGTTTATTATTCTTACCACCAAATGAGAGTCCTTGGCCTCCTTGGTAGGGCCCTGATTAGGCCAGGCTAGAGATGAAAGATTTGATGGACATGAGTTTGAGTAAGCTTCGGGAGTTGGTGATGGACAGGGAAACCTGGTGTGCTGCAGTCCATGGGGTCACAGAGTCGGACACGACTGAGTCCGACTGAGTCAGACACAACTGAACTGAACTGAACTGAGAGATGGAAGTGCTCTGTGCTCCCATTGGTTCCCAGAGCAGGTTCTATTGAGTGGGCTTGGGCTGGAGGAGGCTCTGCCCCTGGCCTTCCGAGCCCTGGCCGTTGCATAGTCCTGTTGGTGGAGGGAGCCTTCCTGGAGAGCCCCACTACTGACACTAATGGATGACATCCTGCTTTCATTTCAGCTCTCAAAAGCCAAGTCTCAGGGTTCAGGAAACATTTGAAAAAGTCCACGTTGCAAATACTCTCCCCACAGGTCAGTGGGCTGGAGAAGGAGGCAGTTTCCAGTCTGCAGACTTTCTCAAAAATGTTAAAACATTTTTTCATGGAAAGTTTGAAACACATATAAAGTGGAAAAAAAGGTAAAGTGAACCACTCGAGTTAAATCATTATCAACCTAGGGCTAGTCTTGTTTCATCTGTACCCACCCACTAGATTACCTTCAATAATTATTTCATCTGTAGTCCTCTGTCTCTGGTATTTCTGCAGAGTGGTAACTAAACCTCAAGGTCCGATCAGATTCTAATTCAACTTTTTTGTGAAGGATACTTCCAAGGTGGTGCTCCATATTTCCCATTGCATCGTATCAGGAGGCACTGGACACATGGGTGTCCCATATTTTGTGTTATTTGAATTGATTAGTGGTGTAGTCAGCCTGATATCTCCATCACAAAGGTTCCTCTTCAGCCTTTCACCTAATGTTTTTAGCAGCCATTGATGGCTTTCAGCTCAGTCCATTCTTTCCTTTTTTAAAAAATTTATTTTAATTCAAGAATAGCTGATTTCTCCTGTGCCTCAGATGGTAAAGAATCCACCTGCAATGCAGAGGACCCCGGTTTGATCCCCGGGTCGGGAAGATTCCCCTGGAGAAGGGCATGGCAACCCACTCCAATATTCTTGCCTGGAGAATCCCATGGACAGAGAGCTATAGTCAAAAGGGTCTCAAAGAGTCGGACACGAATAAGCAGCTAAGCACATATGGTTGATTTACAATGTTGTGTTAAGGTCTGCTGCACAGCAAAGTGATTCAGTCATATATATATATATATACACACACACACATACACACATTTTTTTTCGTATTCCTTTCCATTATGGTTTATCATAGGATAACGAATGTAGTTTCCTGTGCTGTGCAGTAGGACCTTGTTGTTTATCCATCCTGTATATCATAGTTTGCAGCTGCTAGTCCTGAACTCCCAGTCCATCCCTCCCCCACCCTTCCCCGCCTTGGCCACCACTGTGGTCCGTGTGAGACTCAGTCCATTATTTCATCAAGTGCTTTCTTCACATTTGAACAACAGAGAACCCCTGTCAGTTCTCTGCCTTTGTCCCCAGACATATCAGAGCTCTCCCTAGCCCTTTCTTCTTTGGGTCCTTTTTCTACCACTGCCCTTATCCTATACCATCATTTTCTTCCTTATCACCCCAAGATGGCCCCAGGATGTCTTTAGGCCACATGTGCCTAGCCCGCTTCATTGTGGACCTGGGTTCTGAGGGAGGGCCCTTCCTTGGAGTCTGTCCTCACTGAGAGAGCACTGTCTCTCCTCACAAAGCCCCTAGGTGTGCCCTCTGTGAATCCCGGGAGGGCCACACTCGACCTTGCTGGTGCGTAGCAGCAGCTCCAGTCCCCTCCTCCTCTGGGAGACTGATCAGCAGGGGCTGGGCTTATTTTACCTTCCCAAGCATTTCTGAGCAGCCTTCTTTTATGCTAAAGAGGGTCTTTCTCAGTGGTTTCCTGAGCTTCCTGCCCCAGCCTGGGCCCTGGCAGGGACCCAAGCCTGGTTTCCTGTTTAGCTGGACTGTGGGCCCGGAGAGTCCAGGAGAGACAGGAGGAGGGGATGGATAGGCAGGCCCCTTTCTCTTTCCAACCAAGTTCAAAAGCCTCTGAGGGCTAGAACATAGCCGCCACCTTCTGGGATTTTAGCATTCCTGCACGGCCCAGGATCTTCACTTCCCGGTGCCCATCTTCAGAGAGGAGAGACTAAAGATATGCGCTTCCAAGTGTGCACGTGCCCCAAACAAGCAGTGAAAGCGCCACGGGTACTGCGAGCCAGCTAACCAGGAGGGCACACAGAGCTTGAGAGCCACTTCCTGCAAACTGAACCCACCCGGGGCCCTGCTCCCACCCACAGGAGTGCTGCACTTCCACCACCCAAGCCTAACAGCTACTAGTGCCTTAGTCCTTTTGTCCAATGCAAAGGAACATCTGATAGGGACTTCTCTGGTGGTCCAGTGGTTAAGACTCTTCACTTCTAATGCATGGGGCCCAGATTGGATCCCTGGTCTGGGAACTAAGATCCTACATGCCACACGGTGTAGCCAAAAAAAATAATTAAAAACAAACAAAGGAGCATCCAATAGTGCAGGAAAGCTGAGAAGTGGAAGCTGGCTACACAGTAGCCAGAAAACATTAGCTTTGTAGTGACAGCTCATCTACCAAGTACAGAATCTCTGATGAGTCTCACAGCCTTGGATGCCCCTATTCACATTCTTCCCATGTCTAGTTTTTCCCTGGGCAGTGAGGATCTAGGTGCAGTCACTCTCTTGACAAGAAACCTGTTGCAGATTACTTCTTTGTCCCTTTCTCTTAGACGGCTGCAGCAAGAATTGTGGGGAGCCCTATCCTTTCCATCCCAGTGAAAGGAGATATCAGAGGAAAGCATTGCCAGGTAGCAAGGATGCCCAGTACAGCATCTTACAGCTCAATGGCTTCCCCCTTGTGCTTGCTATAAATACCCAAACCCTTAACGTGGCCTACAGGCCCTTGTGTGGTCTGGTCTCTGTGGTGACCCAAGGACAAAAGAGCAGATAAAACCAAGGAGGGTCTTAGAACGCAGGAACGGAAGAACCAGACCCTTATCATCCTTCCCTCCCCCATGCTGTAACTACTGATGGATTTCAGGTCCTCCTGAGCAGTGTAACCTGTCTCCCCTCCTACTCCACACAGGGAGAAGGTATTTGCTTCCCCCGCCCAGTATACATGCCTCATCCAATCAGCAAATGACCCACAAGACCCCTATCCTGCTCCTTGTACCCTGGGTATAAAAGTGGACTAAGGACCCCTGTTCAACATCGGTTCTCCCTTGATCTGGCCTGCTGTTCTAACAGTGCCTCCCATTCTAATAAACTGTTCTCTTCTCATTCTGCCTCATGTCTGGAAATTCTTTTCCAAACCGCACACGGACCATGAGAGTCTCCAGCTAGTCTCATACCACATTCACCCCATCACCACACCCAGCCTCACTGGCTTTTCCTCCATTTCCCTGGCGTCCGAGGCTCCCTTCTGCTGTCGGGCCTTTGTTCCTGTTGTTCCTTCTGCCTGAAATGCCTTCCGTGCACCTTCTACCTTGTTTTGGTTACTCTGACACATCCTTCAGATCTCAGCTCGGCTATAATTTCATCACAGGGAGCTCCTCTGAACTTCTAGACTTGGTCAGTGGCCTTCTCCTTGCTTCACTTTAAAAAATTTATTTATTTTTAAAGTCTGGCTGCCCTGGGTCTTCATTGCTGCGGGCAGGCTTTCTGGTTGCGAGGAGCGGAGGCTACCCTCTAGTTGCGGTACAGGGGCTTCTCGCTGTGGTGACTTCTCTTCTTGCAGAACACAGGCTCTAGAGTGCCCAGGCTTCAGCAGTTGCGGCACATGGACTCAGTTGCCCCACGACATGTGGAATCTTCCGGACCAGGGATCAAACCCACATCCCTTGCTTTGGCAGGCAGATTCTTAACCACTGTACCATGAGGGAAGTACTTTCTCACTTTTTACATTTGTACTTTTACATATATTTGTATGATTATTGTATTCCCGTGGATCCTTCTGAAAACCAGGTTATGTGGAGGCAGAGACCCTGTCTGTTTTTATTTCCCATTTTGTCTCCTGTGCCTCACAAGTTTTCTTACGTAGTAGACACTCACTAGATACCTGTTGAGTGAATGAATGAACAAATGAATGAACAAATAAACTGAATGGATTCGATCTTCTTGTCTCCTTTACTTGGTAACCCCATGTCCTATCTGACTATCATATTCGACCATACACCCTACAGATGTAGGGTGCTTTCTATGACTACTGTGTGTCTGCCACCAGAGAGAAGTTTAATTTCATCCTTTCAACAGTGTGAAGAAGGTACACCCTTACTCTTCAGAGGAGGCAAATGAGACCAAGGTCACATAGTAATGAATGGTAAAGCCCTGTTTCAAGCCCAGGTGTGTAGTCAAAGCTCATGCTCCTAACCATAACACTACACTGCCCCCTTTTGGGAATTTGGAGCGTTGACACTGAGCACCTTCTGTCACAGGGTAACTAGTTAATTTCAACCCTAAACCCATACTTTTGGAACTTAAAAACCCTAAGAAACTATAATCCAGTTCCAGACCTGGTGTTTTGGGATCATACTATGGACGGACACAGGGAAGGGAATTCAAGCTGGACTCCCCAGTGTCCTGGAGTGCATGTGTCTTAAGGTCTGTCTCTTATCTGTTTTCCATGAGCCCTTTGTAGCCTCCAGGGCTTAATGTAGTGGCCTGTTTTGAAGAGCTGACGGGCCAGCCGTGGAAATAGGCTGATCACAGTGTCCTAGGGAGCAAGTGTGGCCTGATTAAGATCCTAGGAAAGATCATTGAGAGGCGGAGAATTCGTCTCTTTGTGATTTAGTCACTAAAGATAGAGCTCTGCAAATTGGCTGCAAAGCTTTCCTGGGAAATTTAGACTCAGTGAGAGGGCAGTATCTCTTGCTGTTGATTAGAAAAACTCAAGTTAGTTAATATCCCAAGCTCCTTTCTGTGGCCAAGGAAATTGGGACTGATGAATCCTTTAGACCAGATGGAAACAAAGTAAATGCAGACAGAGCAACAAAGGGCTACCATTTGCTACAGGTGTCAGGTATTCTGCAAAGCGCTTTATATACATTATTTCATTTAATTCTAACACTGGCCCTGGAAAGTAAAGGGATATTAAGAAAGATAATTTGCCAAAGGTCATACAACCAGCTGGCCTTAGAACCATATAATTCAGATCTTCTGATTTCAAAACCTGAGTATCCCCCCAAACCCCTATTGATGAGGACATACATTATCACAGCCTCTCTGGAAAGAAACTGGCAATACAATGTGTGCACGCCCACGGGCCCCTCAGCAGTCCTACTTCTAAGAATGTATTAAACTGAAGAAATAGACAAGTTATAAAGATATTATAATAGTTATCAATAAATATATANTCTTTCGAAAAACAAAAGAACCCAGGGTCTGGAATCACATGAACTTGGTTTCTGTCCTGGTTCCCCTGCTTTGGGCTGTGTGGCAGGGAGCAAGTCACTTAATCTTTCTAAGCTTCTTCATCATCTATAAGAAGGGGATAAGAATATTTAGCTACCCCCAAAGAGCTGCTGTGGGGATTCAGGAACTAGTAGAATGGATGTAAAGGGGCTGATAGAATGTGCTTGTAGTGACTGAGAGTCTCTTTAAAAGGTAGTTATTATTATCACAGTAAACCCTGGTGTCTAGGAGCCTTGGGTGGGCTGGTGTTCAAGTCTCTCCTATGGGGTGATAATTAATAATGCTGCCTAGTAATGCACTTATTACTTGCTGAGCAGGATTATATGCCCTTTACCTGTATTAACTGAGGCATGGAGAGGCTAAGAAGCATGCCCAGGGCCCACAGCTAATGAATGGGGGGTGGGGAGGGCAGAATTGAAAACAGCCAGGCTGATTCCGGAGAAGGCAACGGCACCCCACTCCAGTACTCTTGCCTGGAAAATCCCATGGACAGAGGAGCCTGG
>SJYV01047644.1:0-21617 GCA_006410875.1 Neotragus pygmaeus | reverse complement strand
AAAAAAAAGTCAAGAGGAAATTCTCCCTTTGCAAGCTCTAAATGCAGCAAGGAGTCCCTACACAAGAGCTCTGCCTGTGCTGTTCCTCAAGAGCATCAGCAGGGCTGATGGCACCATGCGTACCCCTTTTGCCAACAACATGTGAACCAGGAACTTGGGTTGCCTTTGATCCAAAAGAAATGATATCCAACACACACACAATGGATGAGATTAGCCGTCTGTGGTAATAAACCCAGAGACTGTCAGAAAATATGTGATGGTAACATCTAAGAGTGCCTAAAATTCCAACCAAGTGTACTAAGTACCATTTAAGGGGGACAAGGCTGAAAGTAACTAATTTTGTAAAAGTGAAAGTCGCTCAGCCGTGTCGAACTCTTTGTCATCCCAAGCACTGTATAGTCCATGGCGTTCTCCAGGCCAGATTATTGGAGTGGGTGGCCTTTCCTTTCTCCGGGGGATCTTCCCAACCCAGAGACTGAACCCAGGTCTCCCATATTGCAGGTGGATTCTTTACCAGCTGAGGCACCATGGAAGCCCGTAATTTGATAAGGGTGTGACTAAGTCATTTTATTGTACCCAATCTGGAAAAATTAAAATGGAACAAGCTGACACAAAGTATAAGATATAGACTCCCAAAGAGTCATAAATCAGCAGCATTTAATCAGGGCTGTCTAAGGGAGAGAAACACACACTGTAGAAGACATTAGCACTCTCATCATTCGAGAGGCGTTCTCTTTTGTGGCACAGAAATGGTTCTTTAGGCCTATGACTAACTCTAATCCTTGTATTTGGTAGCTCTTTTGTCTGAAACATAAGGTAGGAAGAGATTATATCTGTATGTGGAAACCACTAAAAAACACTGATTTTTAGGTGTTAAATTTTTTGTTTGCTTCTGGATATTGTCTTTATTTTATTTTATTATTATTTTTTTACTTTGCAATATTGTATTGGTTTGCCATACATCAACATGAATCCACCATGGGTATACATACACGTGTTCCCCGTCCTGAACCTCCCTTCCACCTCCCTCCCCATACCATCCCTCTGGGTCATCCCAGTGCACCAGCCCCAAGCATCCTCTATTATGCATTGAACCTGGACTGGTGATTTGTTTCATATATGATATTATACATGTTTCAATGCCATTATCCCAAATCATCCCACCCTCTCTCTCTCCCACAGAGTACAAAAGACTGTTCTATACATCTGTGTCTCTTTTGCTGTCTCACATACAGGGTTATCATTACCATCTTTCTAAATACCATATATTATCGTTGCTTTACAATGTTGTGTTAGTTTCTGCTATACATTGAAGTGAATCAGCTATATGTAGACATATAGTTCCTCCCTCTTGCACCTCTTTCCCACCTCCCACCTGCTCCACCCATCTAGGTCACCACAGAGCACGAAGCTGAGTTCCCTGTGCTACACAGCAGCTTCACACTAGCTATGCAATTTACACATGGTAGTGTATATATGTCAATCCTGATTTCCCAATTTATCCCACACATCTGCCTTGTGTCCAAACATCTGCTGTCTACATCTGTATCTGTATTCCTGCCCTGCATACAGGTCCATTTGTACCATTTTTCTAGATTGCACATATATGGGCTAATATCTGAGCTTCCCTGGCTCAGATGGTAAAAAATCCACCTGTGATGCAGGAGACCTGGATTCAATACCTGGTTTGGAAAGATTCCCTGGAGAAGGGAATGGCTACTCACACAGTATTCTGGCCTGGAGAATTCCATGAACAGAGGAGTCTATCAGGCTACAGTCCATGGGGTCACACCTATTTTTTTCTCTTTCTGATTTACTTCACTCTATATGACAGACTCTAGATCCCCACATGTATCCCAATGTTCATTGCAGCATTATTTACAGTAGCCAGGACATGGAAGCAACCTAAGTTTCCACTGATAGAAGAATGGATAAAGAAAATGTGGTACATATATACAATGGAATACTACACAGACATAAAAGGAACAAAATCAAGTCGTTTGTAAAAGCACTGTGATTTGAGACAGATCTTCCCATTACTATTGACATACTAAAGAACAATTATAATTACATAATTATAATAGTTATAGAATTTAAACTTGCTTTAACATTTGGAAAGTAATGGAAATGGGAAGTCTCCCACCATTTGTGGATGATGGCAGGCAGATTTACTTAACAGATTGGGACTTTGTCAAGAATCAATGACAGTGACAATAACAGGATTGAATTAAGTTAACTAGGTGGAAATACTGAGCCAGCTAATGCCTATGGATCATGTAAAGTGAAGTTGCTCAATTGTGCCCAACTCTTTGTGATTCCATGGACTGTCACCTACCAGGCTCCTCAGCCCATGGAATTTTCCAGGCAAGAGTACTGGAGTGGGTTCCCATTTCCTTCAGGGAATCTTCCCGACCCAGGGATTGAACCCAGGTCTCCCGCATTGCAGGCAGACACTATACCATGTGAGCCACAAGGAGGCCCATATGGATCATGGATGGGATATAAATTATAAATAAACAAATTAAGTTGATAGTGAAAGACCCTGATGGCCTAACAGAAAATAAATAATTGAGAAAAAACCCTGCTTTATGAATAGATACATCTGAAATTAAACTGCCAATATTCTATTCTTTGGACCATTGTGAAAATATCTGGGATATAGTCGTGTTCACAAGGTCTCATATTTAGAAGATAATATTTTAAAAAATATGATATTTCTTTAAATAATTGTTTTTTCTTCAACAGATATTTATGAGTATTGTTGATGTGTCAGCCTCTTTGCAAAGCACTGAAGGAAAGCACTGATCTCGAAAAGCTTGAGGTGATAGAAACACATGTTCACATGGTACAGAAAAGGTACCACACAAAGGGATATGATATAAGAAGTACCAAACATGACACACACACATGTGCACAGTGCTTAGAGTATAAATCACCTGAAACAGCAATAGACACTGATGACTCTTCAAGGCTATTGCTAGTCAAACAGTTTAAAATCTAACAGGAATTCGAGAAGGAATGATTCTGTCTTTACTCAATTATCCATCCATTTTCTCATGTTGTCACTCATTATAAGTATTTTTGAGGACCTGTTGTAGTGAGGTGCTGTACTACTTCCACTTTTTGAACAAGGTGGTGGACAAGCCATTTTGCATGGTATCAAGAGGAAAACTTAAAAAAAATCTTTTAAAATAATTTTTATTGGAGTATAGTTGATTTACGGGGCTTCCTACATGGCACTCTTGCCAAGGCAGGAGATGTAAGAGATGCAGGTTCAATCCCTGAGTTGGGAAGATTCCCCTGGAGAAGGGCATGGCAACACACTCCAGTATTCTTGCCTAGAGAATCCCCATGGACAGAGGAGCCTAGCAGGCTATGATCCATAGGGTCACAAAGAGTTGGACATGACTGAAGCAACTTAGCACACAGTTGATTCACAATGTTATTCTTTCAGGTGTAGAGCAAAGTGAATTAGTTTTACATATACATATATCCACTCTGTTTTTTTTAAAGATTCTTTCCTCATATAGGACATTATAGAGTATTGAATAGAGTTCCCTGTACTATCCTGTGGGTTATTATTAGTTGTTGATTTTATATACAGTACTATGTTTGTCCTTTTTATTATTAATTTTTGTTCAGTTTTTAAAGCTCTTGTCCTGAAGCTTCCTCTTTTGGGTTATTCTAAATCTCTGGGCTCAGTTTTCTTCCCATGAGTTGTTTACTAAGATGCCTTGAAAGCACCTCAAGTCTCAATTGAGAGCGAGGATGTAGCCTGGGTGATTGTTACCAGCTTGACCTCAGCCATTAGGGAGGGTTTCACTGTCTCTTTTCTCTGTTCTAGCTAATTTCCTGCTCCCATAGATTCAAGATGAGAAAGTAGCTTAGTTCAAGCAAAGCAAGATGCCGATTGTCAGGTTTAGAATAAGCCTTAAGCTAAACAAACAAGAAATGATAACAAAGTATAGAGGTGAATATTGGGAAAGGCTGCCCAAGCAAATGGCATTTAAATTAGGACTTGGATGAATACTGTTTGTCCAAAGGAAGGTCAGAAGAGAATTGGATATGCAGTGGGGAAGAAAAGAGAGTGTACTAGGCAGAGAAAATGATGCTTGAGAAGGGAAATTATGGCACAAATAAAAAGCTCAAGAGAGTTTAGTATGAATAAAACTTTGGGCAGAGTATGAGTACAAGTGGAAGAATTTTAAGGAAGGGAGTGTCATTATGTGATTTCACTTTTGGAAGAATCTTTGTGGCTGCAGTGCTGAGAGCAGACTGGCACAGAGAAATGGAAGAAGGTAAAGCAGTTCTCTAAATGAGAAATGACTGTTGCCTAATCTAGAGTGGTGGCAGTAGATATGGAAAAGACTTCTGAGGACTATTTTGGAGGCAAAATCTGCAGAAACTTACATGGAGAATCTTTTCTCATACAGGAGAGCCAGAATAGGTATTGATCTAAGTGGGTAATCATTTGTCTATGTGTTATGAGTTAGACATGCCTAGAGAAAAACCTGTCTCCAAATATGATCCTTGTGAGCTGCAAACCAGTGCCTTCAATTCCATCATTAATGATTAATTTCTTTTGATAAGAAATTAATCTAAGATCTATGTGCATTACAGAAGCAAAGCCAGAAATGATGTTTCCTAGAATCCCTTTCCTTGTGTAGCTGTAGGTAAGAACTCACATGTGACTTGGAAGTTGGGAAAAGAGAAGCCAATATTCACTGGACACAGTTGCACCAGATACAAAGGCAATGGTGAGATTCACTGTGGCTTCCCAGTGATTTCTTAAGAATCATTCTGTGGCAGGCTGAGACAGTCAGTGCAAGCTTATCAGCAGTTTCTTGGCAAACTTTTCAGAATCCCCCACTTTGTTGCTTCAATCTGATATCATCAGTGTCAGTTTCCTTGACCTTTGCTCATCTAGCCTTTCCAAAGATTACCCCTAATTCCTGTAGTAAACTTTTCCTATTTCAAATGCATTTAATGGTTTCTATTTTTCTGATGGAGTTCTGGCTGAAACAGATTTCTGTATCTCAAGTGTTTCCAAGGGGAATAGAAAATTTAAAAGTGGGAATCTCACATAGTTTTATGAGCTGTTTAGTTTTGGAGGAAGTAATAAATTTCTTGCCAATGGAAAATGGGTCACGAATAGTCCATGGCATGCAGTGATAAACTAGCTGCTTAAATTATCACCTTCAACTGCCTGGAGTCCTATGGCTACAGAAGATGAGGCTCAGGACCACTGAGTTGTAGTAGTAGCATTTTATGGTGTATCAAGACTAGTGGGGATGGGATCGTTGCTTATCCCTGAATGGGAGAGTGCAGAGAAAGAAAAGCCAAAGCCAAAAACTTTCAATTCCAGCTCAAGATACCTACAGAGAAGGAGAAAGTATGGCTGTTCTAAAGCCAACAGAGATTTAAATGCAGTTGTGACCAGATATGTAGGGCTGAAACTTATGAAAAGCAAGTTCAGAATCTGATTCTGTGGATGGCTGAATTAAGCGCAGATTGTGTCCATGAACTTACTCTGTCTCTTAAGTTGAGGTGAGTTTTTAATTAGGGAAGAATGGGGCCGCAGGACTACAATGAGGAATTTCAGTAGACTGTTATCAGTTTGAGTTCACTGAGCCTCCAATCATCCTTCTGTATTTCTGGTTTCAGAACCCACCCCAGATAACGATATCTGGATGTCCCAATCACCAGAGGACTGGAGGCTGAAGTCCCTTATTTAAACTGATATAGTAAGGTCAGCCTTCCCACTATGCCTTCCTTCATAACCTCCACACTATCTAAAAAGTTCAGTCTCCACCTGAGACTGGCTCTGAATTGATCCTCAGTGGAATGCTGATTCTCCTCAAGACCCTCTCTGACCATTTTTCATTTCCTGCAGACCCATAACTAGACTCAAATACCTAATAATCTGATAGACAAATCTGACCCATGAGGAGATTAAAAAAAGAACTGTGATACTTTGATGTTTAAAATCAGCAGATATTTGGTAAGCGTGTGTGGAAATGAATTTTAAGTGTATCAAGCCATAGAAAAAGACATGTAATAATGGACTGGACTGAATTGAGTCATATGGGAACACTAAACAGAGATTGGGCTTCCCCAGTGACTCAGTAGTAAAAAATTCGCCTGCAGTGCAGGAGCCACAGGAGGCTCAGGTTCGATCCCTGAATTGGGAAGATCCCCTGGAGGAGGGCATAGCAACCCCCTCCAGTATTCTTGCCTGGAGAATCTCATGGACAGAGGAGACTGGGCAGCTACAGTCCATGGGTTTTCAAAGAGTGGAACATGACTAAAGCATCTTAGCACGCTCGTTTGACCTCCCCTTAGCAGACAGAGATTACATCTGTTATCTCAAGAATCTGGAAGGGACTTTAACAATATTTTCTGTTGACTGATTGAAAATTCTCAACTTAAATGAAAATGAGAAGCTAGAAGTTTCTTGGTATGCTATAGAAGAAAGAGTTTAAAAGATGAGAGAGATAGGAATGCTGGGGTAGCTTTATTAAGAATTATCTGTAACCATCCCCCAACTCTGTCCCCCAGCAGGCATCCCTTTCATCAGGTACTGAGACATATGTTGGTTAGGGGAGGATCATCATCCCTAATAGGCCCTATATTGGTTGTTCTCTGGAGGTCAGGGTTGGTAATGGGAGATGCCATCTTTGAGATGTATTCATGTGGGGATAGGATCTCAGAAAGGGAGAGGGAGACACTTAAACATCAGAGACAAGACGGAAGAGCTTAATCTAACAGACATCAGGGCCAGAACATTAAATGATTTAAGTCTAAGACTGAAATAGATGTTTAGCCTGCTGTTGCTTGGATGCCGGGCAGGATTGGGGGCAGGAGGAGAAGGGGATGACAGAGGATGAGATGGCTGGATGGCATCACTGACTCGATGGATGTGAATCTGAGTGAACTCTGGGAGATGGTAATGGACAGGGAGGCCTGGCATGCTGCGATTCATGGGGTCGCAGAGTGACTGAACTGAACTGAACTGCTGTTACTTGAGCTGTATAAGAAAATAATGAAACAAAGTATCCAGGTTCACTTCTTAACAATGGATTTCTTTTACAGGACTCACTTGTGTCTTGGTTTTAATAATGATTGCTATCTCCCCGAAGGCAATGGCACCCCACTCCAATAGTCTTGCCTGGAAAATCCCATAGATGGGGCAGCCTGGTAGGCTGCAGTCCATGGGGTTGCGAAGAGTCGGACAGGACTGAGCGACTTCACTTTCACTTTTTATTTGAACCGGCAACTCACTCCAGTGTTCTTGCCTGGAGAATCCCAGGGACGAGGGAGCCTGGTGGGCTGCCATCTCTGGGGTCGCACAGAGTTGGACACGACTGAAGCGACTTAGGAGGAGGAGCTAGTTCCCCCATGGTCTGAGATATGACAGTGGTTTGGCACACAGAGTTAACACTGTTGCCACCTGTGTCTAAGTTTATGAGCGAGACCCTGTGGCTGCCTCAAAGGAACACTGAGAAAAGAAAATTAGACTAGGCTCATGGTAGGAATAAAAACTGTTACCACAATGAAGCAATCTTGAGTTTATTCTGCCTGTTTGCTTATTATTTTTGTTTCCTTTTCTTTAGTCCCTGTGACAATTTCTTGACCCTCTCACTGTGCAGTAAGAATTCTGAGCATTGTTTCTGGTTCATTGAGCTCATAGGCACTGTCTGAGTGGTACCCATCACTAAAATTGTTCTGAACAATTCATCAGCACCTACTGTCTATGAGACCATGAGAAGATGTTGCTCAGTTGCCAAGTCGTATCTGACTCTTTGAAACCCCACGGACTGCAGCATGCCAGGCCTTTCTGTCCCTCACCATCTTCCCGAGTTTGCTTAAATTCATGTCCATTGAATTGATGATGCCATCCAATCATTTCATCCTCTGTTGCTCCCTGATCCTCCTTCCCTTGATCTTTTCCAGCATCGGGGTCTTTTCCAATGAGGCTACTCTTCATATCAGATGGCCAAAGTAGTGGAGCATCAGCTTAAGCATCAGTCCTTTCAATGACTATTCAGGTTTGATTTCCTTTAGGATTGACTGGTTTGATCTCCTTGCAGTCAAGGAACTCTCAAGAATCTTCTGCAATATCACAGTTTTAAAGTATAAATTCTTCAGTGCTCTGCCTTCATTATTGTCCAACTTTTACATCCATACTTGGCTACTGGAAAGACCATAGCCTTGACCAGATGGACCTTTGTTGGCAAAGGGATGTCTTTGCTTTTTAATAACTGTCTAGGTTTGCCATTACTTTCCTTCAAAGAAACATTCATCTTCTAATTTCTTGGTTGCAGTCACCATCCACAATGTGTTCAGAGCCCAAGAGAAGGAAATCAGTCACTGCTTCCACCTCATCTCCTTCTGTTTGTCATAAAATTATGGGACTAGATGCCATGATCTTAGATTTTTAATATTATTTTAAGATAGCTTGTTCACTCTCCTCTTTCATCCTCATCAAAAGGCTCTTTAGTTTCTCTTAACTTTCTGCTATCGGAGTGGTATGATCTGCATATCTGAGGTTGTTGATATTTCCCTCAGCAACCTTGATTCCAGCTTGTAATGCATCTAGCGTGCCATTTTGAATGATTTGCTCTTCATATAAGTTAAATAAATAGGGTGACAATAAAGAGCCTTATCATGATCCTTTCTCAATTTTGTACCAGTCATTTGTTCCATATAAGGTGCTAACTTTTGCTTCTTGACCTGCATATAGGTTTCTCAGGAGACAGGTAAGATGGTCTGGTATTCCCGTCTCTTTAAGAGTTTCCCACAGTTTGTTATGATCCGTGCAGTCAAAGACTTAAGCATAGCCAATGAAACAGAAGTAGAAGTTTTTCTGGAATTCCCTTGCTTTCTTTATGAGAAGATGTAGCCAACCACAAAAATGACAACACACACTCACTAATGTCTAAAGACAGTCTTCTGCTCAATAAACAACCCTGAGCTCAAGTCAGTATGGCTGCCACAAACCTAGTCCCATGATTTACACCAGGGCTGATGTCAAAGTTGGGAAGGAAAGACCTGGATGTGGAGACTAGAAATTTCTGACAGGCATTTGAAGTTGGACTGTAGTGAAAATGGTGGAGGTGATAGAGCCAAGCAGGTAAATCATGATGTTCAAAAGGTATAGTCATGGGTGGTTATGAGTCCTGCCCTTCCTCATGGGAGTATGTGAGCATCTCTCTTGTCTTCATGGGACATGGAATATCAACGTTTCAGGCTGGGAGGTGAAGAACAATAGATCAATGAATGGATGGGTGCTGGGGGAGTTAGAAAGATCAACAGGTCTTGGAGATCTGGGCTTCCCTGGTGGCTCAGACAATAAATAATTCACCTGCAATGTGGGAGACCTAGGTTGCAAGAGTCAGACACTGAGACACTTTCACTTTTCTTGGAGACCTAAAGGAGAAATCAGCTGGGATATTGAGGGAGAAGCGCAGAGTCAAGGAAAAAAGTCGGAGAGAAATTAAGCTGAAATAGCCTGCAGCATGAGACACTTGGGTTTAGTATCCAGGAAGAGCATAATATAATTCATTGGTGCAGTGGCGGCTGTATTAAAGATCAAGGAGTTTGAGGGTAGAGAGTGAAGAATAGGTGGTGGGCAGATAGTAGTGCTTCAGTTTGGGGGTGGGTCTCCAGGGAAGGGCTCTAATTTTTGGAGACAGTTGCCAGCAGTCACACATGGTCTCTCTCTTGTAGTAGATGAGGAACAGTATAAGATTCTGAGGTGGAACTTCAGTCAGAGTGAAATTTAAAAAGTACAAAACTGGGATATAAGGTAGGAACTTGCCTATAGAAATAAGGTAGTAGCTTAGGTACCAGAACAAGGTATAAATGCATCTTTATATAAAATCCATTAAAATTTCCTGTGGAACAGAATCAATTCCAGGACCTGGGGTGGAGATGGAAAGAGGTGGTAGTTAAGAAAACCCAGCCCTGAGTAGGGGAGAGTGCTAGATGGTTTACAGTGCTTTATACACAAACCATGGCCAAATAGGGAACAAATAGTTGTTGGGCACCCATTAGCACAAAACTTTGATTAGTGAAAAGAAGTGGGAAATTTCTAGTGTGCTGAGTGTTTGTGCCTGTGCCCATGCATGTGTATGTGTATTTTCCTAGGAAGAGGAGAGATGAGTTGCAAAAATAAGACATATAAACTTGGCTATAGCTTTTTTCAGTTCTCATTCTAGTCTAAGAACAAAGTCATAGATACTTTCATGGGAAAAGGAGAAGTATTGCAACTGAGTACATGAAAAGGAAGTCAAGTTTACTGGAATTATGGTGGTTAGATAAGCCTTCACCAGAGAGATATGGGAACTCATTTGGAAGTTTATGATATGGGTAGACAGAGAAAAGGAGAGCAAACCGAGTAAGGAAACAAAACGTAATTCAAGGAGGAAAGACATTAGAAAAGAGTGGAGGTTGGAGGCACCTTGGCATATTAGTGAGAAAGATACTGGCTGGTCTGGAAAATTTTGTAGGGGAGTGCTGTATATAAAGGAGCTTCCCTGGTGGCTCAGATGGTTAAGAATACACTTGCAATGCAGGAGACTCAGGTTCAGTCCCTGAGTTGGGAAGATCCCCTGGAGGAAGGCATGGTAACCCACTCCAGTATTTCTGCCTGGAGAATCCTATGGACAGAGGAGACTGGTGGGCTATAGTATACAGGATCAAAAAGAATCAGACATGACTGAGTGGCTAACACTTCACTTCTTCACTCTTCCATTTGGTTCAGTTGCTCAGTTGTGTCTGACTCTTTGTGATTCCATGGACTGTGGCACTCGAAGCTTCCCTGTCCATCACCAACTCCTGGAGCTTACTCAAACTCATGTCCATCAAGTCAGTGATGCCATCCAACCATCTCATTCTCTGTCGTCCCCTTCTTATCCCACCTTCACTATTTCCCAGCATTGGGGTCTTTTTTAGTGAGTCAGTTCTTTGCATTAGGTGGCCAAAGTATTGGCGTTTCAGCTTCAGCATCACTCCTTTCAATGAATATTCAGGACTGATTTTGTTTAGGATGGACTGGTTGGATCTCCTTGCAGTCCAAAGGACTCTCAAGAGTCTCCTTCAACAAGACAGTTCAAAAGCATCAATTCTTTGGTGCTCAGCTTTCTTTATAGTCCAACTCTCACATCCATACAAGACTGGATCTTTGCTGGTAATGTCTCTGGTTTTTAATATGTTGTCTAGGTTGATCATAGCTTTTTTTCCAAGAAGCAAGCGTCTTTCAATTTCATGGCTGCAGTCACCATCTACAGTGATTTTGGAGCCCCCCAAAATAAAGTCTGTCACTATTTCCATTGTTTCCCCATCTATTTGCCATGAAGTGGTGGGACCAGACACCATGATTTTAGTTTTCTTAATGTTGAGTTTTAAGCCAACTTTTTCATTCTCCTCTTTCACTTTCTTCAAGAGGCTCTTTAGTTCTTCATGTCCTGCCATAAGGGTGGTGTCATCTGCATATCTGAGGTTATTGATGTTTCTTCCTAGGAAGAAATGAAGTTTGTATTTAAGAGATCATTGTTCCATCACATTAAAAATATTTTTATTTACAATGTTGTGTTAATTTCTGTTGTACAGCAAAGTGAATCACCTACACTTATACATATAGCCTTTCTCTTTTGGATTTCGTTCCCATCAGGTCACCACAGAGTACTGAGTAGAGCACTTGTGCTATGCAGTATATTCTCATTAGTTATCTGTTCTATACAGAGTAGTGTATATGTGTCAGTATCTTCCAGTTCATCTCACTCCTCCTCTCCTGTTTAGGATTCATAAATTTGTTCTCTATTTCTGTGTCTTTATATTTGCTTAGCAAATAAGTTCATCTGTACCATTTTTTTGATTCCACATATATGTGATATTATATGATATTTGTTTTCCTCTTTCTGACTTTCTTCACTCTGTATGACAGTCTCTATGTTCAGTCATGTCTCTTTAAATGGCACTATTTCATTCCTTTGTATTCTATCACATTTTGATGTTCACCTCATCAGGGCTGCTTTTTTTGTTGTTGGTTATATTTATTTCAACTTCACCTAAGAACTAGATGGATAAGAAGGTTCTAGATAATAAATAGACTAACATTTTGGCTTATAGATTCTTAGAGATACTTCAAAGATTTCTTAATTTTTATTGTCACAAAGGAATGTTTGCTTTATTTTTGTTTGTAGTATGGCTAATAAGCTAATCAGTGTTCAAGCATGATTCAAACCCTAGTAGTTTTTCCTAAAACCTGCATTCTCACCAATATATGGTGTGGTGGTGTTGTTTGGTCACTAAGTCTATCTGCGTCTTTGCAACCCCATGGACTATAGCCTGCTAGGGTCCCCTGCCCATTAGATTTCCCAGGCAAGAATACTGGGGGCGGGGGTTGCCATTTCCTTCTCCAACACTATGGTGGTGACTCTGTAAATATCTGTTTCACCCCTGCTCAACTGCCTCTGGGCTGGGCTTATATGTATAGACACTGAGTGGCTTGCAGCAACATGCTGGTTAGTATTCTTATATAGGAATATGTAAAGTACAAAAGTAATATATGTGTTTTATTTGACATGCATTTAATTGTACATGAGCAAAGTATATAAAAGGACTGAAGCCTTGTTTTCTTTTGAAAGAAGACATCAATGAGTGAATAGCATTGTACACAAACTTCTAGCAGGGTGACAGGTGACAATGATTGACTGCATGGGTGGGTGTACCAATGAATGCTGAAGTGGGGATGATGCATGCACAAGGTGTCAGAGGGAATGTGGTTGCCCCAGACAAAGTCAATTAGTCAATTAGGTTTACATTAAGGACAGCTGTGTGGCAGGATATGAGGGCACAGCTATTGCAGGTTTGGTTTCTATTTGGGGGTAGAGATTTAATCAGAGTCCACAGGCATGACCTACTATCTTATAATTATCACTAAAAGCACAGCAACTTACCTATATGATGAGTCTGAAGTAGTTTCCTCTCACAGGCAAAAAATACCTACCCAATCTGCAAAAGAGGAATTGTTATGCTCTTTGAGTGTTGTCTGTGGGAGCTTGTGTGTGTGTGTTTCTTTGAAAGCTAGCAGTGAAAGGCCAAGTAAAGCACTGCAAGGCAACATAAATGATTTAAGACCCAACAGTTTTGCCAGGGAAACATTCAAGACGGAGTCTAATCCTTTAATCTAACCCCAGTCCCTTTAAAAGCTTTGAGCTAGGAGTTGACTCAGCATGTCAGTGCCAAGAAGATCCATTGACCCTGAGTTCAGTGCTAAGAAATTGAGAAATGTTCTTTTTAATGTCTATTCAATAAATACAGCATCCACCTTGCAAGGGGCTGCACAATCCACTTCAAATCCATTATGGGATGTTCTAGTGGGCTGACAAGTTGTCCTGAGACAACAGCGGCAATGAGATGAGGTTAACCCTTCCTTTGGAATGTAAATCATCACAGCCACTACCATTGCAGGCTCTCCTAAGACCTTGGAAAGAAGTTATAATATTTGCATTGATATGAGGACCCTGTGGTATGCACTTCCTTCGAGAATGAGGTCATCTTCTTCAGAACACATAAATTCATACACAGATGCCTACACAGAATAACCACAAAATGGTGTTTTCTAAAACAAAAACAATGACAAAAAGTTGTGAAATTATGTCTTTTTTTGTCATCACCCTTGGAGACATGGATCAGATTTTTCTCACCTCATCTGGCACAGACTATTCCTAGGTGTTGTCTATGAGTACTGTGACCATACTTTATGAAGTTCACATCAAGACATGCCATCTGATAAAGAAAGTTCTGCTGATAATAGGTGAAAGAAGAAATCTAGGGACTGTAGCTTGCGTAGGAAAGTGTTAGAGTTGTGTGAACATTTCAGTGGATTATAAGACAAATGGAGAGACACTGAAGATCAGGACAATTCCAAAATATGTCTAATAGGTTATAACTGTCCTCCTGCATGGCTAGAGGGAGAAGTGAACAAATTTGGACCGATTTCTCCACAATCAGACCTAGTCAAGGCTGAGGTTCAGTGTTTTGAATTTTTCACATTATAATAACAGATTGTCTTGTATGAAACTATTCAACTTACAGCAAACAGCATATGATGCATTGGAGAAATATTTGTGGGGTGATAGATTAGTTAGTTGACAGTTTGTGGTGTCACATTAGCCAACAAGGGGTACTTGCCTATTGTTTGCCAAACGGCTAATCACTTGTGAGATCTATTCATTTAGCAAAGACTTACTGAATACCCTCTATCTGTTAAACACTCATTAAAACCTAAATAGAATTTTGAATACATAGGAGAAAAGAATCAGATTCTTTGCCAAAGTTACCTTCCTTGAAACCAGTTTCATAGAATTTTACAGGTGTTCTTTGGAAAAGGGATTCCCTTGTCAAATCATTTTAGGAAATATTAACAAATATACAGAAGCTGCTTTACCAGAATCCCTTTCTAATAATAAGCTAATGCTGTCAGTCTTAAAAGGGGGGGATGTGACATGTAGTGTCTTGCCAACTTTTGATCATGAAGTAGTCTTTTTTTTTTTAATAAAAAAGAGAAAAAATCTCTTCGAACTAGCATTTTGTAGAGCACATCTTGAAGAATGGTTGTCCATTGAATTCAAGTAGGATGACTTTTTCAAATCAACCAGAAGTTTTTTTCAGTCAACCTTGATTTTCTCCTTTGTGTCTTAGAAGGTGCTAGCAATTTGCTATAGTGGACTCTTAGGAGGCCAGATTTATGCCTCCCAACAGACTAAAGTGACTTCAACGTACAGATTGCTGGTGTTGAGAAATGTAAGCTCTGGGGATAAAGGGAGGGTTTAAGCAGCTAGGGAATGTCTCAGCAGAAAAA
Source organism: Neotragus pygmaeus (assembly GCA_006410875.1). Lineage (NCBI taxonomy): Eukaryota > Metazoa > Chordata > Mammalia > Artiodactyla > Bovidae > Neotragus > Neotragus pygmaeus. Next base: position 6,748 of record SJYV01047644.1, on the reverse strand, counting down.
AATGACTAAATGGCTCTGCTCTTCTCCATCCCTGCCGTGCTCCCTCCTTGGTCTGTTTAGATCAGGGATAGGGTATTATGTCCACGGCTTTGCTGCCTGTGTGTAGAGTTGAGAGTGATTTCTTCTCTCTTTTGTAGCTTTATATGTGTCTTATTACACGCCTCCACATCCACACATGGAGCTCGTATTGATACTTGTTTACACTTCCCTTTTCTCCCTTTTGCACAGGGATGAGGTATCCCCATTGTCTTAATCAGGACCATCCAGTGAGCAAGTATAGGAGAGAATGGACATATATTAGATCCTCTGTCCCAGGTAGATGTCTTATACATGACCTTTGGGGCAGGTATTATTGTTCTAATTTTAGAAACAAGGGAATTTAACTTGCGCAAGAATGGGGAGCTGATAAATAGTGGGAATAAAGTGGTAACTGTGTGGCTTAGCCCAACTCCAATGTCTATTGAATCATAAGATGTATGGAAATGCCTTACAGGTGACAAAGAGTTACATATGCATTATGTCATTTGAATTCTGAACTTTTATTAAATCAGGATCCAGATTACAAAAGAAAGGGCTTTTCACTTCTCTGAGGTCACACAGCAGACTGTAGGCTCAAAGGAAAAAAATCCTGGTCTAGGCTTGGGCTAGATATCCTGCCTCAAAGCAGATGACAACTTAGGTTGTCTTTGTAAAAATGATTACTGTTTCTGATTTTCATAAATTACTAATGGTTCATAAATAGCATTTTCTCATTTAATCCTTGAAGTAATTCTAAAAGTAGTTATTTTTATTTTCTGTTTATTCCAAAGGAGGACTATAAAGCCAAGAAAGTGACTCCACATCAAGTCTAGATATAATGTTAGGGATTTGGTAGCCATTATTTTACTTAACCCTCCATAATCTTAGGAGGTGAGTATTATTATTATCCCCATGTCTCAGAAGAGATAACTGAGGCCCATAAACCTTAAGTAAGGAGTGTTGGAGTTTGTTCTCCACTCTCTTCAGGCTCTAGAGACTCAGCTGTCAGCCCAATGCATGGGTACTTCTCAAATTAATTCTCCACCGTAAGCCTTCTTTCTGGGAATTCCCTAGTGGTCCAGTGGTTAGGACTGAACACTCACTGCTGGCATGCATGCTAAGTCACTTAAGTTGTGTCCAACTCCTTGCCACTCTATGGACCGTAGCCTACCCTGTTCCTCTATCCATGGGATTCTCCAGGCAGGAATATGGGAGTAGGTTGCTATGCCCTCCTCCAGAGGATCTTCCCGCCCCAGGGATCAAACCCACATCTCTTTACGTCTCCTGCATTGGCAGCAGGGTTCTTATCACCAGTACCACCCTGGAAGAAGACACCCAGATTCAATCTTTGGTGGGGGAATTAAGACCCCACAAGGGACTATTGACCTGGCCAAATAAAATACTTCTTTCTGATTCTCATTCTCTTTCCAATATAGTTACGAAGCTGTTAAGAACTATGGATGTAAGAGTGAGCCATAATCAGGACATTTTCTCTATTAGAAATACTAGGTGTGCATCTCAAATACTCAATACTAGGTGTTCATGTTTAAGGTTGTAAATATGAACACAACCTATTGTGCCTTAAAATAACTCACCAACTTTAGCACTCCAAGAAAGGATCTCCACGTGCCCCACTTCCGTGGCTTTGCTCATGTTGTAATAAAATCCTGTCATAAGTCAGTCTCTTTATATCTGAGTCCTGGCGAGCTTTTCCTGATTGATTAGGATGGAGGATCTGTCCTTCAACCAGAACTGCACAGTGTGTTTCGTGTGACAGCCCGTGCATCAGTCTGGTCCTCCGTCACTGCAGTTGCTGGAATCCCAGATTGGCTTGTGCCTGAACATTGACATTCCGGTACTGATGCTCATGTGACACTGGGAGCTATTGTAACAATCTTTATTTTATCTGTGGCTTTTGCTCTCGGGCTTGGGTTGAGCCCCCACAGGGTTACCACGATAATCAACACCTCTAATTAGCACTTAGAAATGTCTGGCTCCCAAGGCTGTCATTAGAAGACAAGCTTGGTGTGCAAAATACTGAAGCTCTTGCATTTCCCCAGCAAAATCTTCCTCGCAGGCCTATGTCATGAATCGTGCTTTCAACACTCTGCCAGCAGGAGACACCCCCTCCCTGCTCCCCTCATTTAGGAAGACCTGAATTCAGGGGATGAGGTCTGCCTGGGCAATTGGGAGGCTGGAAATTAGACATCACATCGCATGCCTGATTCTTTCTGCCCAGAAGGCAGGTCCTCATTTCGAGCTGAGCTCTCTGCCCACACTCTACCGTGATGACTGAGATGATGGGGTGTGAGTGATCAATGCAAAGAAAGTCACCAAGCCTTTCTTCTCTGTTCCTCCATCTCATTTTCTTTTTACAAATGGGATGGGGAGGAATAGCTGAGGACCTGCTGATATCTCTGTGCTCAGCAGGCCCAGGGGAACACAGAGAAAGACACTATCTCATTCTACTCACTTCCACCCCTCCCCCAGCAGGGAGCAAGTGATGAGAGGCAGCTGGATAGGTCCTCAGTGGAAGTTTTCTGGCGGGAGGGAAATGATCCATTGGCCAAGGAGACCATGGTGTACCTGTGAGCAGGTTGGCTGTTTGCTCTCCATAAGTCATCACCAAGTCAAGTGGGAGCTAATGCTGATAACAATTTATTGCTATTATTGTTGCTGTTACCAATATGAACACAAACTCCAGAGCAAGAGAGAGTGCAGTGGACACGCAGCTGCAGCAGTGGATGTTTTTGACTTCCTCCCTCCTTTAAACACAATCTTCTCTTTAATCAGCTGACACTGCATCATGCTCCTATCCAAATTTCAGGGAGCATTCTTAAATGGCTTTATTTATCTATTTGGATAGCCAGGGCAAATGCAGAAGGTGGTAGAAAAGGGAGTAAGGGTAGAAAGGGAATTAAGGCAGAGTGAGGCTAGCCTAGGCTCACTGGGAAAGGCCTATGTGTCCTCTACTATCAACAACCCTCCGCACCCCCTCCAATCTCTGCAGCCACAATGGGTGAATTTCCCCAGAACCTGATCCGAGTAAAAGCCTGGGGGACAAAGAGTCACAAGCCAGCTGCAGCCTTCATAACACAAAGATAGAAGACCTGGTTTCTCTTCTGCTCCTAGACGCTCACTGGGTAAGTTACTTCAGTGTTTTCTGCTTCTTGTTTTCCCATCCAAAAGAGATAACAATATTTACTCCTAGAAGACAGGAGGCAAATGGCCTCTGCAGGTTACTTCCAGTTGAACAATTTAGGAAGCTAGGTTTCTGCATTCTCTTTTCAACTTTGTTCCTAACAAAATTGGCCCCACTACCCTCTCTTTAGAGGATAAAGCTCCGGGCCAGTGGTACTCCTTCTTCTGCATTTACCTGCTCAGCCCTCGGTTAGCAAGGTTACCAAGGATGACAGTGACTATGTGCTTCTCACCAGTAGCCAACTTATTTTGTTATCCATCCCTGCCCCCACGTCCCACACATACGCTTTGAGACCTATTACTCTGACAATATTTTAACTCAAAGGATCTATTTTATTTGAGTTAATAGGGTAATAAAAATGGTATTATTTAAGTTTTTCTTGTATGAAGGGTCTGCTGCTGCTGCTGCTAAGTTGCTTCAGTTATGTCTGACTCTGTGCGACCCCATAGATGGCAGCCCACCAGGCTTCCCAGCCCCTGGGATTCTCCAGGCAAGAACACTGGAGTGAGTTGCCATTTCCTTCTCCAATGCATGAAAGTGAAAAGTGAAGATGAAGTCGCTCCATTGTGTCCGACTCTTAGCGACCCAATGGACTGCAGCCTACCAGGTTCCTCTTTCCATGGATTTTCCAGGCAAGAGTACTGGAGTGGGGGTACCATTGCCTTCTCCATATGAAGGGTATGAAGGGTCTAAGATTCATATTTAAAATCCACTCTCAAGCACCTTATAGGTATCAGGAACCATTCCAGGCATATTTTGTGTAGATGCCTTCTTAAGCTAATGTAACCCTTCAAATCAAACCCTGTGGTTATTATTCCATGTATTTTATACACTAGAAAACTAAACTGAAACACAAAGAGAGTTGAACTTATTCAAAGTCATATAATGATCAGTTTTTGATTCAAGTGTCTTTTGGTTTTCCCTCAAATTAAATCAAATGAAAGCAGGTTTGCTTCATTACCCCCAATCTTAAATCAGGTTCCATCTCTACATAATCTGGTCTGGAAGCTGTAACTTCAGTCAGGCAGCCCTGCCTGCGTCTGGTGACCACACAGTAGTAGACGCTGGTGTGGTGTGGGTGACAGACACAGGCTTCAAGCAGGCCTTGAACTTGCAGCCTGATGGATAGATAGGCAACCATCTGAGCCTCAGTTTTCTCTGTAAAATGGGATTGATACACCTTAAGATTAATGTAAAGGGCCTGGCAAATAGGTGCTGAGTACAGGTGACTTCTTTCGGACTAAGGCAAGCTGGTAAATTTAATAATAACGGCTAGCACTTCTGGGAGAGGTTATAGTTTGCAAAACACTTTCACACGTTCTTTATCACCTCACTTCTCTGGACAGATGAATATAAGAGGTAGTCAGAGAGTATTTTGGTATTGACACCTATCAAGTAGTTTACTCTGAAAAGAAGGAAAATTAGAACTGGTGGGCAAAGCAGACTTGGAAAAGTAGAACACGATGTTGTTTTCTTGAATGAGTACCTAGGAAATCTAGAAGATGGGAAATCAGCTTTCTCTGATTTATATCTACTAAAGCATGAGTATTTTATTCCACACCTGCTTTGTTGATATGACCAGGATGAATCCTGTTTAGTCTGTTTACTTGATATTTGCCCAAGTCTGCAATCAACAAGAAAACACATCTCAGCATCTCACTTGGCAAGAGGAAGAATGGAGGCAGCACAGCAGCTGTCATATTTATTTCAGTGGCAAAGCAGGTCAGGAAAATTGATAAAATTAATCATACAAACTAGCAAACATCAGGAGTGAGAACGTGGAGAAACAGATGAGTTCCTGCTTCATTCCAGGCTGCACCTGCCCTTAGTTCTAATGGAATCGGTGCAGTCAGCTGGTGGAAGCAGGAGTGGAGGGAGCCGTGGCAATGGGAATAAACGCCTGAGGAGAAACTGGAACATGAGAGATGATCGGGGCAGGTCTCTTTCTGTGGGCCTGTGGTGTCTGTGAAACTCTATTAAGTTCTCTGAGGTAGTAGGAAATCCATCTTTTGGTGTCCCATGAAGAGAATAAGTTCAGGACTTAATATTGACTTGGCTCTGTGGCAGGTGATTGTAACTAATTTGGGCAACATTTCTTTCCTGTTAGGAGAAGCAGCATGGCCTTGACTGCAGTGGCCTTTGACTCCAGATGTACTTTAGCATCACCTGGGGAGTTGTTAAAACAACTGATGCCTGCACCGTACCCCAGATGAAATGAGTCAGACTCTCGGGGGTGGGGCCCAGGCACTGATGGTTTGTATAAACTCTCCAGGTGATTCTAAGGTGAAGCCAGTGTTCAGAGCCACTGGCCTACAGCAATAGTTCTCAAGCATTCACATGCAACAAAATCACCCATAACGTGTGTGGAACCACAGATTTTGGGGTCTCACAATTGAAGTTTTGATTCAGTAGGTTTAGGGTGGTGCCTGAGAATTTTCATTTCCAATAGTCTCCAGGAAATGACTGTGTTGTTGGTCCAAAGAGGAAACGGTTTCTCCTTCTGAAGATTAAACTGCATCATTAATTAGCTGTATTACCTTGAGAAATTCATGCTGAAACTCATAAACAGAAATTCATGCAGTTGCCCTATTTATTGCAAAAAAAAATGAGAAATGTACATGGAAGTACTTTGTAAACTATAAACACAGGATGAAAATTAATTTTTAATTATTTCTATTCAAATTTCCATTTTGCTCAGTGTGTAATAGATCTAGCTGTGCTCATTACAACTTACAGGGAGATTTATTTATTTGTTGAAAAAGTAACTAACACAAGCCATTATATATGAGACCCTGGATCAAATCCTGTAGTATAACAGTGATATGATAAGTGTATCTCTCTCCTCACAAAGTTTACATTCTGGTGCAGGGCCAAATTCACCTGTTTCTATATGACCTGTGAGCCTAGCATGGTTTTACACTTTTTGATGGTTGAAAAAAATCAAAAGAATATATTACATGATTTAAAATTAAATGGAATTCAAGTGTCAGTGTCTAGAAATAAAGTTTTATGGGAACATAGATATGTTTATTTCAGTTTTGTACTTATAACTGCTTTCACTCTACAATTCTAGTGGACTGTTGTAGTTGTGATAAGGATGGTATGTCCCACAAAGACTACAATATTTACTCTCTGGCCCTTTACAGAAAAAATCTGCTGACTCTTGTCCTAGGGTAAGAGTGAAATCCCTCCATGGTAAGTCCTGGGAGGAAGCAAATAAAAGACTGGATAAACTCACAGAAGCACGGATGTACTGTGGATAGGGAGGCCAGGGAAGGTTTCTCCAAAGAGAACACATTAACCCGGGCTCTAAAAATGAAAGGGGTTAATCATGCTGATTTTCAGGGAAGAAGAGAACAACAGGTACAAAGGCCCAGAGGTGACCAGTTTGGCTCTTTTGCATCATGTAAGAAGACTAGCATAGCTGAAGCATAGATTCAAGGTGAAATTGGGTTTGTTATTGAAGATGAGGGCACAGAGAGGCAGGGGTGAGGTCAGGAAGGGACTTAATGGTTTTCCTTTTATTCT
>SJYV01047643.1:942700-965829 GCA_006410875.1 Neotragus pygmaeus | reverse complement strand
TATATATATATATATATATATATATATATATATAGAATGTGAAAATGTTTGTCACTCAGTCATTTCTGAGTCTGTGACACAATGGACTGTAGCCTGTGTCCATAAAATTCTCCTGGCAAAAATACTAGAGTGGTTTGCCATTTCCTACTCTAAGGGATTTTCCTGACATAGGGATCAAATCCAGGTCTCCTGCATTGCAGGCAGGTTCTTTATTGTCTGAGCCATATATGTGTATATTTATGTATATTATATATACCTATATATCTATAGTTATAAAAACACCAATTATGTATCTAGTAATTAAGATTTTTCATGACACACTAAATATTTATGGTATATTTTCTTGTATACAATCTTCAATTTCCCTATGAGCTATCCTAATTTAGGCAGTTATTTAAATAGAATCACTTCATTATGGTTGTTTTTCAGTTGTTTTGGGAACAATGTAATAACGCTAGTAAGATATTTTTTTCGAGATCTGAGAAAGAAAATATTTGGAAGATATTTAAGCTGTTTAAACATCAGATTTGAAAGAAAATAAGAACTGGCCAATTGATTATGGATAAAATAACATTGTAGTAGGTGATAGAGACGTAGATATTTATATGCTGATGAATTTCATTAATGTGAATCAACTGGATGTCTATTCAGTTGTTTTAACTGCTGAGCCATTTTCACATTAGAACTTATCAAATATTATATGCATTTCAATAGCAGCAGCATTTTAAAAGACCTTAAATTCCCTAAGGCAATGAAGTGTCTGTTGTAATAGATCTTTTAATGTAAAGTTTTGCTTAGTGCATGACCTGAATGACTTTGCTGAATCTCCTTGCCTGGATCAGTAGTAATAATATTTCAATTTGGTTCTCAGAGAATCAAGTGTTAGGCCTTAATATATTAGAAATTAAATGGTAGTTCTTTATAGAAAATAATAATGGGGCAGAAAACATTGTAGTTGTACCTTTGAATGATGCAACCAGATTTCTGCCTTTACAGAGTTTTTTTTTTTTTAAATGAGAACATGATTTTAATGTATAGTTTTGTTCTTATCTGCTTGCTTTGTTCTTTTGTTTCCCCAACTATGATCTATAAATTGTCATAGGTATTGAAATGTCCTGAATATGTATTGCTCTCAAGATATGGGGCAATGAAAAAACTTGTAATTTATACACTTAAAAATGCTTAAATATGTGTAGCTCCCATGGTTTGATCCTAGGTCATCCTTTCTTTCCTATCAGCTTTGCCTCTCTAGGTAAAATTTTCATTCCCTAACTTTTAATATCATCTATAGTGCATACTCTCCATCCTTTCTCTCTCTTCTAAGCTTCATATCATATGTCTGCATGCTCAATCGCTCAGTCATGTGCTACACTTTGCAACCCCATGGACTGTAGCCTGCCAGGCTCATCTGTCCATTAAATTTTCCAGGCAAGAATACTGAAGTGGATTGCCATTTCTTACTCCAGCGGATTTTCCCTATCCAGGAATCAAAGCCACATCTCCTGCAACTCCTGCATTGACAGGTAGATTCTTTACTACTGAGGCAATCTGGAAGCCTTGAAATTAGTGTGTGTGTGTGTGTGTGTGTGTGTGTGTGTGTGTGTGTGTGTAGGCCTCCCTGGTAGCTCAGCTGGTATAGAATTCGCCTGCAATGCAGGAAACCCAGGTTCAATTCCTGGGTCAGGAAGTTCCCCTACAGAAGGGATAGGTTACCAGGCCAGTAGTCTTGGGCTTCCCTGGTGGCTCAGATGGTAAAGAATCCAGCTGCAATATGGGAGACCTGGGTTCTACCCTGGGTTGGGAAGATCACCTGGAGGAGGTCATGGAAACCCACTTCAGTGTTCTTGCCTGGAGAATCTCCATAGACAGAGGAGCCTGGCAGCTACAGTCCAAGGGGTCACAAAGACTCGGACATGACTGAGCAACTAAGCACAGCACAGATACACACACACACACACACACACACACACACACACACACACAGATATATATCTTCCTCCTTCAATCTCGGTCATATGAATATATAGCATCGCATTCACTCTGTTCGTGAAACTAATCTATTAGTATCATTTATTTGACTTTCAGCTCTCATACTTTACCCATCAGTGCATCATGTCATTTCTTTTTAAAATGCATCTCATTTGCATTGCTACTNTATATATCTTCCTCCTTCAATCTCGGTCATATGAATATATAGCATCGCATTCACTCTGTTCGTGAAACTAATCTATTAGTATCATTTATTTGACTTTCAGCTCTCATACTTTACCCATCAGTGCATCATGTCATTTCTTTTTAAAATGCATCTCATTTGCATTGCTACTGATTTTCAGCTGCATAAAACTTTACCAACATAATGGTGGTACTTTTAACTTTCATCGTATATTTATACTTTGCTTTAAAATCTTGATAAGGAGCAAATATGTATTAAAGAAAAGCTTGTCATAGATAGAAAACATATTGTGAAAATGTATATTATAGAATTACAGGGTATCTATATACAATCATAGCTATATCCATAGAATCAGGGTTGTATTTTTAAACCTCATTCTTGGAAGCACTGCAGATGTCAGATCAATTTGGAATGCTGAATAGTTCCTCTGGGAATGACATGGCAGCAACCAAAATAGTATTTGGCCAAATTAAAAATGTATGCCAGTAACGCCAAAAGCCACAGTAACCTGGCAGGTACGTAGCTATTATTTAACTGTATGATTGTTAGTTTTTCCACTGAACAACTATTGGCTGTTTATGCAGAAATGGAGCCCATGACTTAGGCAGAGTCTCTCTTTTGATGTCATTGGTAACTGGTTGGGGATTGCATCCAGTTACAGGACACAATCTCTCAAGCAAACTATTTGGAAGAAGTTTTAATAAATTATATAGTGTCTCGCCTATAAACAGAAATGGGAGAATATCTAATTAAGGATTAATTTTGATTGTACATTTTTAATAATCAGAATGATGTCCATATTCTGAAATGATAACAAATTCACTTTTTTGTTACAAATTAGCCTGATCTTAGTGTTTACTGAAGATTCTTTCAATTTTAAATGTTTATTCATAAGACCACTAATAAAATAAATATTATTGCAAGTGATTTTCTTTGTATATTCATGGGTTGTAGAACTCTCCTCTCTCACATGCATGCTTGTCTTATGGTTAATGTTGCTATTTGGAAAGAATTTTGTTTTCATAGTTCTTAAAATTCCAAATTGGCTAAAGTGGCCCAAGTGCCTGAAAATGCAGCATGTGTTCTTAAATTTAGGAGAATTAGTAATATTTATAAATAGTTTCCTCTGGATCTACATTATTGTCGTTTTATTGGATAGTGCTCAATGGGCAATATTATAAAGTGGGAGAGTCTGCTGTTTTAAAAGTGCTGGAATTTTTCCATTTTATCATTCAAGGAAGAATTTCACACTAAAGACATTACTTCAACCTTATAAATACATTATCCTGGAAAAAGTTGTATGAGGGTACTTTCATATTTATAAGGTTTGGAGAAGTCAAATAGTCTCATTAATCATATATACAGTGAAAATAATATTAAATTTGATCTCTTTTTGTGACTTGCCTCTTCCAGGTAGAGTGTGTTAGATTACGTCATTTGTCTTCAATTTAATCCTTTAATTAATAACTATAATCATACTTAGCAATGAAATAGTATTATTTTAAATAAATGCAAATAACTATTACATCGTCATTACTGTCACCTTTACCATCACCAATTTATATCATGAATATCATCAAATTTAATGTTATTGTGGAAGATCCTAGAACCCCCACACTACAAACATATATATGAATTTGAATCCATCATTTATTGAGTTAAAAAGCAGAATTCAGAATTAATATATTATCAAGAAGCAAATACAATTTTGACTATTTTCTATCTATTCTATGCTTGGACATGCCAAAATTTATAAATAACTAACTTGGAAAAATGATAAAAGATACAGAAAGTATAGATTTGGGAGGTGCAAATGTTTAATTCAAGTAAAGTAGATTATCAGGTGCTTCTAGGCAATTTCATGGCCAAGCTGAAAACACAGAAAAGGCTTTGGGCAATCACAAATAAATGAATGGTCTATACTGAATTTTAACTCCTCAAACTATCTTTTAAGTAATATTGTTATATCAGTTATAGAATCTGACAGAGAAATTACATTTGCTAGAGTTATTATAATAAATGAATAATGATACAAAATAAATTATAATATAAAAATTAGTTTTGAAATAAAGTATACTTTATGCCATTTGTGTTAAATAGTGATAATCTAAGGTAAAATTAGATAATTAAAGAATTCAGAAATTCTCTAATATACAAATGCAAGTATTTTTGACAGATTCAATAATCAGCATTGTTGACAGCAAAACAAAAAGTTACACACATCTGGCAAATAAAACTGTGTGAATCCTTTATCATTCGTTACAAGTTTAATTTTTCCCTTGCATGTTTTCTGACTCTTACATTAGTTTTGTGTGCTTTTGCATAACCATACGTGACTTATTATGTGCTAAAATATAAAACACTAAGCTTGAGTAGCCAGTGAATAGTCCAGTTGCTCATTTATCCACCTGGTCATTTAGGAAAAAAAGATATCTGAGTATCTATTTTCGGTGAGCATTGTACATAGAAAACTAATGTCACATCTTGGTGTCTCACAGTCTAGATAATGAGGAAGATTTAAAAACAATGACTGAAATGTAATATTAAGAGACTGTCTTTTCTCCACTATATATTTTTGCCTCTTTGTTATAGTTTAAATAACCATAGGTGTGTGGGTCCTCTGGACTTTCTATCCTATTCCATTGATCTATGTTTTTGTTCCTTTTTGTGCCAGCACAATGCTGTTTTGATTACGCTAGCTTTTTACTATAGTAGTCAAAAATCTGGGAGCCTGATTCTCACAGCTCCATTTTTCTTTCTCAAGATTGTTTAGCTATTCAGGGGCTTTTGTGTTTCCATACTATGGAGAGCAATTTAGAAGTTCCTTAAAAAATTGAAAAGATAGCTACCATAAGACCCAGAAATGCCACTCTTAAGCATATATTCAGAAAAAATCATAAGTTGAGTAGATTCTTGCACCTTGATGTTTACAGCAGCACTATTTACAATAGCAAGGGCANCGACAGGACCCTTCTACTGGTATGTCTTCCATATATTCTATGTACACTTAACTTTTACTTTCCCACATTTTCATATGATCTCCACTGAGTGGAGGTTAACTTTTTTTTTTGAAACTTACAAGCTGTGGGACAGGCCACAGAAAATTAGCTGCAATGCCAAATGGCACAAGGGTGAGAGTATCAAATAATTCCTGTATTACCACTTGAAACTAAAAGGTGGTAACTGTCTGTGCTATTTATGTCTGAGAATGCTTTGTATTTTCATACGTGCACTATCATGTGTAGTTCCTTTGTCTCTGGAAAAGATCAGGAAAAGATAGAAGTGTTACAACTAGTCTTTCTCACCCCCCATGTTATTTGCACATTAAAGGGAATATTCTATTTACTGAATTACTTTTCACACACTACTAGATGACACCACGGCCAAATCTGGAAGGCAAAAAGTCGAGATTTACTTATCACATCCAAATTATTTAAAGGCAATTTTTAGTACAGATTTCGTAAAAATGAAATCAATTTTTTTAGTGGGACAAGAGCTAAATTAAATAGGATACAGGATCAACAAGAAAAGCTAGTGCCGTCTTAAGCTAATAGATAACTAAAGTCATTCTGGATATAGATGACTGTCCATTAACTAATCTAGGAAGGAGGAGATAATTTTGAGTTTTAATGATGAGTTCTACTTGAGTATGACCAGTTGTTGATAACTATAGTATATCTGGGTGATAATGCCCAGAAGATATCTGGAAATGTCACTTTGGAGTAAAGGAGAGTGGTGAAAGATAGANGAGATAATTTTGAGTTTTAATGATGAGTTCTACTTGAGTATGACCAGTTGTTGATAACTATAGTATATCTGGGTGATAATGCCCAGAAGATATCTGGAAATGTCACTTTGGAGTAAAGGAGAGTGGTGAAAGATAGAAACACAGATATGACAATTTTCAGCACACTGGTAGTAGCTGAAACCATGCAAGATGAAAGATTACGTAAGGCACTTTCAACACTAATATTTGTAGAACATTTCATTGGCATTTTTTCAGAATAGGACCAATGGCCTTTGTTTTTATTTTTATTTTTTTAATTTTTTTTTACTTTATTTAATTTTGTTAACATTACAACANTGAAACCATGCAAGATGAAAGATTACGTAAGGCACTTTCAACACTAATATTTGTAGAACATTTCATTGGCATTTTTTCAGAATAGGACCAATGGCCTTTGTTTTTATTTTTATTTTTTTAATTTTTTTTTACTTTATTTAATTTTGTTAACATTACAACAAAGGAGAGAATGCAATGCTATTATATTACTCTAAATGGCTTGTGTGCTAGTTTCCTGTAGCTGCTATAACACTTTCCCAGAAACTCGATGTTTTAAAACAATGGAACATATTCTCTCACAATTCTGGATGCCAGCAGTCCACAATAAGTATCAGTGGAACTAAATCAGGGTGTTATCATAGCCACATTTCCTCTGAAGACTCTAAGAAAGAATTTGCTCCTTGCCCTTTCCAGGGCTTCCCAGGTGGCTCAAGTGTTAAAGAATCTACAGGAGATGCAGGGGACACAGGTTCAATCTCTGGGTCAAGAAGATCCCCTGGAGAAAGAAATGGCAACCCACTCCAGTATTCTTGCCTGGGATGATCTCTTGGACAGAGGAGCCTGGTGGGCTACAGTCCAGGGGGTCACAAAGAGTTTGACAGGCCTGAGCATACATGAATGCATTCCTCTTCCAAGGGCTCTTCTGGGGGCTGCTGATATTCCTTGGCACGTAGCCACATCACTCTAGTCTTTGCTTCTGTCATGCATTGTTTACATCTCTTCTTCCTCTGTGGTAAAATCTCCCTCTGCTCCCCCCTTATAAGGATACATGTGATTGTATTTAAAGCTTATGCAATTTAAAGCTAATAACCAAGAAATCACCCCATTCCTCATCCCAAGATCTCTAATTTAAATATATCTATAAAATCCTTTGTTGATATGTAAGGTAACATCTAGAGATTTCAAGGATTAGGATGGGAACATCTTTTTATTTTCCCCATTGGAATTTGGGGAGGTGCTATAAGCAGCCAACCACAACGAATATCTATCCTCAATGTGTAGATTTTTCATTACTGCTAACATCACCCCTGAACTTGGAAAACCGTAAAAAAAAAAAAAAAGTAACATGAAATATCTCATCATTTTTATTTGATTACAAGTTGATATGACATTTTAGGCATAGTACAATAAGTAAAATATGTATTTGAAATAATTTTACTTCCTTTTCAGGATGGCTATTAGAAAATTTTAAGTTGCATGTGAAGTTAACATTTCATTTCTATTAGCAGTTATCTAGAATGTGTGTGTGTGTTAGATTAAATCACTTGATATTATAGATAAGTTGCTATCTTCTTACAAATATATAATTATAATTTCTGAAAACTTCATACTAAGGAAATTAAGTGCTTAGTTTTATTTTATAGGTGTAGTTTATTGTAGTCCATATTGAATCAAACTGCTTACTGTTTCTTTTCTTCATTTCACAGCAACAAATCAACAGAAATTCATGCGAAAATCACTGACCACCATATGCTGCTCCAGCTTCCTTCAGCTCCTAATTCTAGGAGCATGAGAACTAAAGCAAACCACAGACAGCCACAGGCACTCACTACCAGCCCTGACAAAGCAAATCAAAAAGTCGCCTCACAAGGTGAGTCCCAGACTGAAGGACAATCTCTTAGAACTGAAAGGAAATAAGATAATTGAGGAAGTTGACAGTTTTTTTTTTTTTAAGGTCATATTCTAAAGGGGGAAGGGCAGTGAGGAAAAAAGGGGAAATGTTTATGATGGGAGAGATCCAAGGGAAGCTTGTAGTTGGAAGTCTTCCCACAAAGGAAGTCTGAAATTTGAAGAGACTTCTTTGTAGGTCTGGAGAGGAGTTGGAGAGGAGTGGTCAGAGGAGAAAATCTAGGAGGTTCTGACCAGTAAAGTCTTGAGAGGAAGAATGTTCCTTCATATTCTACTGCTGCTGCTAAGTCACTTCAGTCGTGACACACTCTGTGTGACCCTATAGATGGCAGCCCACTAGGCTCCTCCATCCCTCGGACTCTCCAGGCAAGAATAATGGAGCGGGTTGACATTTCCTTCTCCAATGCATGAAAGTTAAAAGCAAAAGTGAAATCGTTCAGTCGTGTCAGACTCTTTGTGACCCCATGGACTGCAGCCTACCAGGCTCCTCTGTCCATGGGATTTTTCAGGCAAGAGTACTGGAGTGGGTTGCCATTTCCTTCTCCAAGTACCTTCATATATGTAATTCTAAATTTATTTACAATATTCATTTTTGAATGCAAAACTTTTCAGGTACAGAATGATGAAATGATTTTCCCAAGGTCACAGAGATATTAAATATCAAGTGTAAATTTAGATCTATGAATTAGTGTGTAGGACATTCTTTTAGAATATTAAAGCTTGACTGAATCACCATTCAGTGAATATACGAGGGTGGAAAACATGACATGTAACTTGAGAAAATTTGGGTAATTTCAATGATAGGAGTCTGTGTGTGACTGGAGTTGGAGAAGGAGGAGGCAGGCCATGGAAGTGTTCATACTTGAAACTATTTGTGGCAACTGTGGGAATAAACCATGTCCAGAGAGCTCAGAAGAAATGAGACATTGGTTGGCCTTTTAACTAGTCAAAGTTTTGAACTTGACTGGTTTCCTAGCATCCCACTATATTTCTAGTAAGCTTTGACCTTTACATTTTTAGATAAGTGCCTGTAAGAAATGTAAGTCATTATACCTCAAATCTCACACATCTGAAAGAAACACAGTGAAAACACCAGTTCAAGTTTTAATTCACTGTCAAAATGAAGATGTTCAAAGGACTATGCTAGCACACAATTAAGGTGACTTAAAAGTACCATGACATCACATCAGCCTTCAAAATTTCCAACTACGTACTTCTCAATTTATGCTATTTTTGTTAGAAATCATTTCATTTTCATTTCACCCAGAAACTTCTGGAACACAATGCCTACTTTTTTTCTTCAAATGTTAGCATTACCCTTGCTTCAGTGGATTCTTTTATCCTTGGGCTCTAAGATAAATTATTTTATTGATGCCTTTCCTTGGCACACTATTGGTCTCTAATCACTGAAGCATTCAATCTGTAAGTAAATGACAGACTAGTGGCTGGATAAGAGTGGAGAGAAGAAAATTCTATGCACTAACAGACTTGGCCCAGCAAAAATTTACAAATTCCAAATATGACTTTCATCCTTGGTGCTCTTTGGAAACCTCTTTTCATTAACTGCTTGGAGTTTTCCGTATTCTGACTTCTCAATATCCTTCTTGACTTGTAGCTGTTAATCTGGCCTCTCATTTAGCTAAAATCATGACACTTGATCCAGACTCTCTCATTTCACCTCATTTCAATCAAACACTGTCTCTCTATAGAGATCATTTCATCTTTCCCCAAAGTCTGAGGAAAAGAGAGCATTTTAAAGCAAATATCCTTTAACTAAGCTCTACTTCAGATCCCTTTTTGTTTTCTTAAAAATGTAATTGGCAGTATTTACTTTTCTTCTTTTACCTTTTCTTTCCTATTTACTCTTTCTAAAGTCCTCATCATTTAAGGTTAATATTTATTTTATATCTTGGCAATCAATAATATAAATAATATATCATTATTCTTTAAATTGATCTTTAGTTATATGATTGAAAATTTAAATATTTAGCACTCATTTCCTACTCTGTGAACTGTCTTTTGAATATTTATTAACTATATCTATGGATACTTTAGTGTAAATTTTGCAATGTTTTTAAAATTTATGAATTAATATTTAGCACTTATCATTTTTATGACAAATATGTTTGTTTGCTACATCTTACTAATATGTAAGAAAAATGGTAAAAATTATAAAGGTTTAATTTTGTGCATCACATTAGTCACCGTTTTCTTCGTGATATCTTCAAATATTTCTAATCTTAGAATGTCATTAGCTTCCTGTATTTCAGATTAATATATCATTAAATATTTTTATCTTATTAATTTCAAATTTTGAATTCTTGTAGAATCATTTTATTCTTTCTCATAATACCCAATTTATCATAGGTAATGAAACAGTAAATCTAGCTTAATTCATACTCCATGTCAATAATTTAGAAGATATACTTTTCTAAAGTTAAATCATATTTGACAAATTTACTGATTCATTCTGTTAGACAAAGATAATAAGCATAGTAATGATAAGAATTGTGTATACTTTTATTCACACAATATAATATTTAATACTGTTACTGCTATGTATATTACATAATGGGCTTTCAATGACTTGTTTGCTGAATTGGATTACAAAATTGAGTTGTCACATCATCAATGTCATGGTATTTTATCAATACTTTGCAGTATCTTCTTGAAATTATTCTTTTCACCAAGTCAAGTTATACATTATTCCTTCTATATTCTTTCTTATTTCGATCCAGTTTTGTACCATGTTGGCATAGTCTCCTCTCTGTTTCTCATCCTTGAATTTAACTGCCTTATTTCAAAAGGCATACTTTTGCCCAGTAATGTTTCTTCTATCTGTCACATTTTGGATACCCACCCATCTTCAGTCTTTAGTATTCATGTCTGCATGAGATCTTTTTTTTATGGGAATGGCCATGTCCATTAACAAATATGGCAGCCATCACTTTCTCCTAAATCAGTACACTTCGGCTTTCTGATGTTACCTGTAGTAAGAACACAGAGATATACTTACTTGGTTAATTGTTTATTGACCATATATTTTATTTTATGAAAATCATTTTTAATAATGCTAGCTCTAGCAAAGACCAGATGGATTCAGAGATTCCAAATTGGAAATTATTAAGCAGATTGTGTTTGCTAAGGAATAAAACCCCATACTCTATATATTGTATAAAAAAATAAAGGAAATAAAAAAATTACAATGGAAGAAAAACAGGCACAGTTTTCTGGTATTTGTCTTAATACTGGAAAAGAGCTTCATATGCAGTTAGATGGGCTTCCCTGATGGCACAGCAGTTAAAGAATCCACTTGCAATTCAGGAGACACAGGAGATGTGGGTTTGATCCCTGGGTCAGGTAGATCCTCTGGAGATGGAAATGGCAACTCACTCTAGTATTCTTGCCTTGAAAGAATCCCATNTCCAATTTTTCATAAACTTTTTCCTTCTTGCCTTCCTTTTTAAACTATACTCTGAGGTGGTTCTTCTGTCATCATCTTTTATATCTCACATTTTTCCTTGATGGGATCTATCATTTTCTGAATTCTATATCTTGATTTGATTCACTGGTTGATTAGTTGATTGATAATCCCTTATTTCCTCTGTGCATACCTTTAAATTCACACTAAGGAGGGTATTTTTTTGAGTTCCTGTGTCTGATTGTATTTATGTTTTTATTAAACCTTTATTCTACATTAAAATTTAAGTTTTAGTTAGATATTGAAAATTATTTGTTCCCTCATAGTTTTAGTAGCTTTTAGTCAGTGTGGCTAGTGAAAAATCTGTTCTGAATCCTGTTCTGAAACATAGTAATGTGATGTACTTACTGTGTGACCTTTCAAGCTAGATATTTCTTGGATACTTTATTGTTACTTCCTTGACAATTTATTTCACTTTCCATTTTTCAATCTTTTCTATAACTTTATTAACTCAGACATTAAGCCTCCTAGATCAGTCTTCTAGTCCTCTCATTTTTCATTTTCTCTTTTCTCTTATTTATTTTTCTTTTTGCTATAATACATATGGAAGATTAAAATATATACACTTACAGTTTAAACCATTATAATAAAATGAATATTCTTGTACTAATCTCCCAAGGTAAAATAGAGCATTCCAAAAAACTTAGAAGCATTTGATATTTCATTTAAATATATGCATTCCAGTTTAAATAAATTTATATATCATTTTAGTTAAAATTTTTTTATTTTTTCTTTTTTTGAGTAAATATTCTTTTGGAAAGATGTATTTTTTCTGTTTTACCATGATTAAATGGTTGACTATTTTTCTAATATTGAAACAAGACTATATTCATGATATTAATCCAATATGATATCTTTTATATATTGTCCTTTGGTTTAGTAATATTTTGTGTAGTTTCCATGCTTCAGTATTCATGGGTAAGATTCATTTGTATTTTTTTTCTTCTACTATGTCTGTTTCAGTTTGAAAACAATCAAGGAGTGTTTTTTCTTGGCCAGTTCTCTGAGAGTGTTAATATAATATCGTGTGGTAACTTTATATTGTCGGTTTAAGCTGGAAATACATTTCCCAGAACTCCCTTCCCTTTCTGTTTCCATGTAAGAGAGGGGCATGGGAAAAATTTGTGTGGACTTTAAAAGAGAAGATTAGGTATCTCCATTATGCTCTTAAGGCCAACACTAAGTATCAGCCACCATTGCTGTCTGCATGTAGTTTTCTTGATTTACTTGCTCACTTTATTGGGCTCTCTGCTCTTTCATGTCTGTACTTCATCCTCCTTCAGTTTCTCTGACTCCTGAGCCAGGTGCATGCAGCTAAGGGCACTAGTTCCTGCTATACAAGATTGAAACTGGTGAGAGGCAGAGATGGATTCCATATTGTCTTTGTGTATTCCTATTTATCCACCTAGTTCTAGATAAGCCTCTTTCTCCTCCTTCACTTCCATCTATTATCTTTCCAGTTGCCACCCATGTAGATGTACAGTGATTTCAAGCCCATTGCAATTTGCAAAGGTACCAGCTTTCTATGGACCTTTTTTTTATTCTTCAAAAGAATTAATTCTTTTCAGAGAAGCTTTAGGTTCACAGCAAAATTGAGTAGACGTTCAAAGATGTTCCATATATCCCTTGCTGCCACACATGCATATCCTCTCCCTTTTTCCATATATGTTTTCTTCATCTTCCACAATTGTGTAAGAACTGATTTCAGAGTTTGTTCCATGAGGTTACAGCCAGCGCAGTCACTCTAAGCACCATATTCAGAGGTGTGCTCATGCTCAGTTGTCATTTCGAAATTCATGAATAACTTTATTTTTGAACATATGTTGTGTAAAGTCTGACAAGACAATGGAGTATGACCTAGGTGCTTAAAGCCTTGACTGACATGTGCATCTGTCTTCTTTGGATAAGTTCTTGGCTGTCCACTTCTTGGCCCTGCCCAGGGATGGCTGCCTGTCCTCTAGACCCCTTAGCCCCTTGGGCATGAGTGTGGGAAGAGTCAAGGTCAAGCACAGGCACCCCAAGTGTTAGGTTACAGGGCTGATCTCAGGAGCCTCTGAGGATCTGCCTACAAATGTAAACATACAAAATGTATTTGGGGAATGTCGGATGCCAAAACTCACTCAGCTATTCTAACACATGCATGAACTTTAAAGTACAAGAGATTTAACACTCCTTAGGATAAAAAGGGGTCTTGACCAATAAGGACAACAGAACAGCTAGTAAGTTGACGCTTATTCAGTTCCTAGGTGACTCCTCAGCTAGTCTCCAGCTGAACTGAGCCCAAGTATTTTCTCAATGACCATCCTGGGGTTGGGTTTCCCTCTTTTTCTTTTTACTTTTCCCAGTGCCCTACTCAAATCCTTTGAAAATAATTTTCCAAAATAAACTATTTTGTAAACCCTTGTCTCACATTTTCCTTTTTGAGCCAAACCATTTTAACAAAAATTATATTAATGGAAATTCTCAGGCATAACCACACAAAACAGTGAAAAGCTTCTTCAAATTTTCTAAAACCATTATTTCACATGAATAGTTCTGAGAATGCATAATATATATTTTTAAAAATATGTACTTTCTACCTACTTTGTATGATGTACTAAGTATATCCTTTAGATGAAGTTTATTAACTTTGCTATTTATATGTTTATATCTGTGTCAGAAGGGTAGTATTCTATCCATCATTTAAAAAATATGTGGGAGAAATATATATTTTAGTGATCCCAGTTATGGTTATGGTGCTGTTGTCATTTTGTCAGTGTAGGAGTTCAGTGGTGCTAAACATTCTTGCAATGTCTAAAGAAGTGCCCAACAATAAACAGCTGTACCAAATACTAACTAACTGAACTTAGAGTCTAGATCTCTTCTACATACACAAAATACCTTGTCAGTGTGTTTGATGTACACTGAATTGTCAAAGCATGCAATTACCATGAAGATTAATGGAAGATAAAGGCAACACTGAGAAGGCAGAGTTAGAAGCTAACTGGATCGTTGGTGAACCCACTCTAGGCTGAATCAACTGATTCAAAATCTGTATTCAAAATCTGTTCTCATTTGTACAGCTGGTTATTTGTGCTAGTACATTCCCTTACTGTGTAAGCCCATTTAAGATGGGTTTCTAAACATATGTAGCTTCAAGAAACCTAAAACTTCAACACAATTTTGTTTTTAATTATGATATTCTATATTATGGTGTTTTGTTTAGCATGAATGATCATCCCCCCATTATATAATCTATAAATAAAATGCAAAAAACATACTTTGACATTTATTTTAAATCAGATTTTTGAATAAACTTTATAAACAAAGTGAAATTCTATTCTCTAGTTATATAATTATATACCTAATGATAATCATCATTTTCAAACACTGCATAGTTGAAATGAGTATTGAATTTTTCAAATGCTTATTCAGTACCGAGATGATAACACTATCATGCTTAAAAGATTCTTTTATATTTTCTAATTCTAAAATGAATTCTGTGACTAAGTCTTATGTGGTTAGGTTGATGACTCTTGTAAAGTATTATATAATTCAACTGATGGGCTTCTCAGGTAGCTTAGTGATAAAGAATCTGCCTGCCAGTGCAGGGGACGCAGGAGATAAGGGTTTGATCCTTGGGTTGGGAAGATCCTTTAGAGAAGGAAATGACAACCCAATCTAGTATTCTTGCCTGGAAAATTCCATGAACAGAGGAGCCTGGCAGGCTATATTCCGTATGGCCATACATAGTTGGACAAGACTGAGCATGCCTTTATAATTCAGTTGATAGCTTTCTATTTGCTGTTTTTAAAATCTGTTTCAGAATCATAATTTTTTTTTTAAAAAGCACTGTACTTGTAATGTTTGGTAATGGATGAGCTGGTTTTCATGCATTCTATACCATGAAAACTTTAAGTAGCATCTGAATTTTCAAAATTACTATAATTGTGTATTTTTGTAAAAGTATCCTTTATATATCTCATGATCCTATGTCTATTTCTTAAATTTATTTAATTTTCTCATTTTTCTTAATTATAATTGCAAATCTTTCTCTATTGTGTCTTATTTATTTTCAAGAGCCTCATCTTGAATATATTTTCTAGTACTGTTTTTTTATGTCTTTCCATTATCCCATATCTGCAATTATTTATAAAAAAGTACAGTTTGTATCATATTTACTGGTATGTTTAGCATTATTAGTATATCTTTTATGAATATGCAATAACTTGCTGTTTGCTTATTTTGAGTTATTTATACTATTTCTAAATTTCCACTCTTTTTACCATTATATATCACTGTGATAAATATCATTAGAAATTCTTGTGAATTTCCCTGATTACTTCCTGAGGATAAATTCTTGTAAGAAAAATCACTAGGCTAAATACTTTCCCTCTTGCTCTCTTTTTTTCTTTCTTTTTCTAACTTTTTATGAAACAAATAAATTGCCTCTTATGAAGTTTGTACAGTATCTACTGGTATACATTTATAAATTTGCGTTTGAAACATACAGAAAAAAATAGATAATATTTTTTTCCAACAATCACTCATTAAAAATATAAATGTAAGTAGACGACCTTGTTTTCTTTTTTTTTGAAAAACATCTCTAAGGTTTTGAGTTTTAAAATTCTCTTAATGAAGAGGGAAAAAATGGATATGAAAATAATACATTTCCAAAGATTTTGGTGCTATGCACAGCAGGAATAACTTAAGTGATTTAGCACTGTTACAAACTTTGAACTCTTAATTTTTCTGTAATGTCATATTTTAGCTTTATTAGAGGAAAGGAAACTTATCTAGAGTTGTACATGCTTTCACTGAGATATGAAAAGGAATAGCAATAAGGAGAAGCGGAATGAGGCTTTCTCCTTACATTTAATAATCTCTCTCCTTCTGATTTTCAGCTTCTTTTTTTTGGTCAAATTCTCTGTATCCTCCAAGGACACTCTAACTAGTAGATAGGCACATATCAACAAAGTTTAGAATAACAAAACTCTTTTGACCTCCACTTTTATATATTAAAATAGTTGATTAGATGAAGAAATATGACTTTATGTTATAAGCTCAGCAATTGTTTATATTTTTGTGGGCTAAAGAAATACAGGAATATATAAGCCATTGGCTTTGGAATTAGAAATAGCTGTATTCAGATGTGTGTCTGCTAATTTAGTGACATTGTGGAAGCTAATGTTTCTAAGTCTCAAGAATATGTAATAGTAGGATAAAAATTTATATAAATTCACTTCTAAATTTTTTTACTATTTATGTTAATATGTTTTGATTGTTCAGCTGAGGTGTGTGTATTTGTGTAGGATTTAGTTGCTGAGTTATATCTGACTTTTTGCAATGCCATGGGCTGTAGCCCACCAGGCTCCTCTTTCCATGGAATTTCCCAGGCAAGAATACTGGAGTTGGTTGCCATTTCCTCCTCCAGAGGATTTTCCCGACCCAGGAATTGAACTTCCATCTCCTGCTTCGCAGGTGGATTCTTTACCAATGGAGCCACTTGGTAAGCCCATATTTGTGTGCACTTGCACAAACAATTTCATAGGTTCAAGAATCATAAACATATACCACAGCCCCCTTTTTTTTTTCCTGAAGGAGAAAACTTACTGAAGGGAGGCTTCAGGTTTCAGATTTACTCTCCATTAGCTATATAACCTTGAATAAGCTACTTAATTCTTTTTCGTTTTATGCATCACCCATCTTTCCTATACTAGCCAGTTGAAGAAATTGCTTGAGTAAAGTGAGCTTTATTCCTGGAGCAGATTCTTTATCTCTTCCAGAGCTTTTATTATCCCCTAGCTAACCATCTCATTATGCGTACTGCTAAGGTCAGAGAAAGGATGTCAAACAGCAAAAACCTCCTTTGTCTTTCAGTATCATTACTACACATGTAGTATATTCTTTATACTAAACTACCACTTATTTAAATTTCTTTCTTTCGTCTGTCAATACTGGTGTAATAACAGCATGAAAACATTTAAAAATTGTATACCAGTCTGCTTAGAACATATGTCAAACTATTACTGCAAAGCACTGGATGATCCATTCCCCAAGAGAAATCTGTATTGAATCAAAAACTCCCTGGAGCTATGAATATTTTATTTTGTTTCAGTAGTTTTTGTTTGTCTTTTCTTTTTTCCTTCATAATCTTTACTTGGGAAAAATTTACATTGAATTCACAATCAGGCTTATTCTATTCTTCCCAAGACAATAGTAGAAATGAAACAAAATGTATAGCCAGCTTATTGTCGATACACAGTTACAGAAATATTGGTGAATGTGTCATTTACATGCCTGACAGATGTTTGCCTTTGTGATTATTTAGAATTATATTTTACATTGCTTTTCTGTAATGTCTATTAACAGGAAGCTGATAGCTGAAAATTTCACTATGAATAAGTTTTTCAAATACAAAGTAGAAGAAACAAGTGATGTTGTTTTTATCTCTATTATTATAAATTATGTCTGATTCTGACAATAAATGATAGTTAGAAGTCTATCACCTGACTCTCCATCACCTTTTAAAGATGAATCCTTTACAACCCTTCTTCAACAGCCACCGCCCACTATAAAATCTTTTCTCTTTCCTCGGTATATTGTACTTTATGTACAAACTATATTATTTGTTTTCAAACTATTGCTTATTACTTATGCTAAGTATGTTTCCACTGTTCAATTGATATATTTTTATTACTGAAAAATTATTGTGTATATTGGGTTGATTTGGAAAATATCTTCTTTTCCCCAATAAAGTTAATGGAGATATAGACACACAGACATATGTGTATATACACATAAATATGTACATACATATATACATATATATACACAACATTTATAGACATATGTATATGTTTGTACTGAAGAAAAGAATGGCAACTTATTCCAATGTTCCAGTATTCTTGTCTGGAGAATCCCATGGATATATGAGCCTGGTGGGCAAAAGTCCATGGGGTTGCAAGGAGTTGGACACAACTGAGTGACTAACACACATTTGTGTGTACAGACAAATTTTTCAGGTACCAATAAAACTTGCTAGCTAAAAAATGTATATAAATTTATTTCTAAGAAATTAAAAAGTCAATATAAATTTATTGTCTATAAATATAACTTCTTTATTGACTATCATAAATGAACCTTTACATTAAATATCAATTGTTATTATATTCCATAAATATCATACTGCATGCATAATGTTGCACAGTATACATGTAAAATGCATTTGTATAATTGTTGATATAAATTTCAAATATATCATATAAATGATATATAAATCTTTACATTCTGTATTAAAATTTGAGAGTTTCAGTTCAGTTCAGTCACTCAGTCGTGTCTGACTCTTTGCGACCCCATGAACCGCAGCATGCCAGGCCTCCCTGTCCATCACCAACTCCTGGAATCCACCCAAACCCATGTCCATTGAGTCGGTGATGCCATCCAACCATCTCATCCTCTGCCATCCCCTTCTCCTCCTACCCTCAATCCTTCACAGCATCAGGGTCTTTTCAAATAAGTCAGCTCTTTGCATGGGGTGGCTAAAGTATTGGAGTTTCAGCTTCAGCATCAGTCCTTCCAATGAACACCCAGGACTGATCTCCTTTAGGTTGGACAGGTTGGATCTCCATGCAGTCCAAGGGACTCTCAAGAGTCTTCTCCAACACCACAGTTCAAAGGCATCAATTCTTCTGCACTCAGCTTTCTTTATAGTTCAACTCTAGAAATACCAAAATTTAATAGTAAATGTGTCTAATTTAAGTGTGGGAAATAAAAGGCTGTAATCACAGAATCTAGTCTTTCCTCTTAGAAATTAAGATTTAAAAAATTTTTTTCTAAAATTTTAACATCCTTATGCTTATAAATTGTGAAGTTCAAAAATATCCATTATATTATCTATGTAAAAATAAATTNATATATATATATATATATATATATATATATATATAATCTCTTAGTGGCACTAGTGAAAGTATGAAGACTTCAACAGCACTTGTGGCTTTGTCCTTGTAAACATGAATAAATCATAATTTGGATGGAGACCATCTATATTTCTTTATCCATTCATCTAAGATCTGCTTGTCTGTCCATCTATCCCTACCCATCCATCCATCCCTATCTACCTAGATATTTATCTATCATTTCTCTGTATTAGATATATTCATTTCTTTAAGAATAATATATACTGGAATTTTATATAAATATAATAAGAAAGTGCATTTGAACTTGCTTGAAGAAGAGCTCCATTGATCATCCTGGATTGTATTATGGCATGGGTTACTTAATTGAAACAACTTGATCTCTCTAATAAAAATAGGCAGACTGACTGCATCAACATTTCAAATGGAGACTGCAATTGTTAAAATATGAGCCCTTGAAATAACCAGTTTACCAGAATCAGAGAAGGATGAAAAAATATTTAGCAATTTTATTAACATATGAAGGGACCATCAATTCAGTCAGTTCTGATGCTCAGCCGTGTCCGACTCTTTGTGACACCATGGACTGCAGGACGCCAGGCTTCTCTGATTTTTTTAACCATGGGAAGTATCCACTGAGACTAATTCCAAAGTTAAAACTTAGTTACCAATTTAACGGCTTTGGCATTAAGATAACTTGACTCTTGTACTGATAGTGATATAATAAAGTTTTAAATTAATTCCTAATATTAATTACTATTACTATAGCTAACATTTTCTAAACAAGTAAAACTGGTCAGACATTGTCTTGAGTATTTTGCCTTAATAATTTTATTTTATTTTGCATTCCAATGTAAAGTAATAGTATTATTATTTATCATTTTACAGATGAGGAAACAAAGAAATTAAAAAAAAATCTACCAATAGTTTCTCAGCTCGTAAACTGAGGATCTTGGATTTAAAAGCAGCTTATTTGACTATAGAAGCTACCTTATTAAACACATGCACTATCATTCTGAAGAAAATCACCTTCTTAGGATCTCCATTTCTTTATCTGGAAAATGAGAAATATCAGCTATTTTACTTTTTATTCTCTCTGATAGCACAGTGTGTAGCCTAAATATTTGTATTCACAATACCCTTTTCTGTTCCTTAATATTTGTGGATTTAGAAAATCACTTTATAAATGTGTAAAGAATATGACATGTATAAAGTAGTCTTTTTATCTTTTTTTCCCAGTTCTCTAATTTATTGTTTTGTTGTAATATTTTCTTACGTTATTTATTTTGAAGCTTTTTATTGGTGATAGGTCTTGTAGCCTATTATTTATTATGTTATTAACTGCCATCAAGTCATATTCATATTTTTAAAAGGAGCATTCCATTATTGATCATTATTCACTAATTTCTTAATCACTTTTGGCATTTATATCAAATTACCATCCTTGTCTCAAAGGAAGGCATTATCTTTAATAGAATCTCCTTTCCTGTAGTTCAGATTTATGGACAAAGGTAGGGGAGAAAAGAGGGTGAGACAAATGGAGAGTAGTATGAATGTATATACACTAACATATGTAAACTGACAGCCAATGGGAATTTGCTGTAGGACTCAGGGACCTCAGACTGGAGCTTTGTACTAACCTAGAGGGGTGGGAGTGGCCAGGAGCTGGGAGGGAGATTCAAGAGGAACAGGACATATGTACACCGAAGGTTAATTTATGTTGATGTATGAAAGAAATTGAACCAATATTGTAAACTAATCATCAATCAATTAAAAATAAATAAATGTTTTTAAAAAAGAAAAAAAAAACTCAAGAGATAACTGAAAGATCTAGGATGTTTTAAGAGAAGCTCATTTAATTCAGCTGAAATTATGGAAAAAAGCATCAAAATTTCACATAATTCTTGATATGCTCAGGTTAGTTTTGGCATTATAACGCTGATATTGTAGGAATAAATAGATATCTTACTGATAGCATAAAGCCATTATGTTTAATTTGTAAAAAAAAGCAAGGAAATCACTGTGTAAGAGTTTTTAAATAGATGTTTTTGTTTTTTAATTTCTCCTTTCCTCTTGGCTGATTTAATGGCCCCTATCACTGTGTGACTTATAAAATCAATCACTAGCTAAAGGATTAAAATCTGAGAGATTTGTTTTAGAAGATACATTGCAATAATCTACATGCTGGTTTAAGTCTTGACCCTCCAGAATAACATTTCAGGGCACTGATTAACATAGGTTTAGTATGGTTAACTACACCTAACTGTACCCTACATATGGAACTTGTCTAATTCCTTGTGCAGTACATGGTAAATCTCTTTTTTACTGTTTATGCAGTAGCAAGTAGTAGACTTTATTTTTTGGGAATATATAAAGTGAGCAGAAGTTTTTATCTCCTAACAGCTAAATAGTTTAATTGAGCCAGATCAAAATGTGGAAGAGCTTTAACCAAGATAACACCTTACAAGACTGGGATTTACTTTCCCTGATCACAGTTAAAGAATGCCAGTTTTATGGGAAATAAAAACAATTTCAGTACACTTCTGCGTCTTTGGGTTCCTTTTTCAGTATTATTTTAAACAACTATGGTAGAAAACATATTTGAGAAATAAAACATGTCCTAGGTTTATTATTTCCTCTTTATTACTGATTATGGATACGTTACTTAAAATATTGCACAAACATTCAATGGCTACAGTGTTTATTAGTACATTTTATTTTTATCATAATATATTCTTATTTAAAAATCACTAAAGTTTAAATATAAATTTAAAGGTGAATTAATATTATCCTGACATACTATTATCTTTTCTAAACACACTTGCAATAACTTGTCAATGTATTTAAATATGTTCAAAACATCATTAATTATGATGTATAAATAATATTTTACTAATTTTTTTGGTTAAAATATGATTGAATGCAGGTTGTACAAGACCAAATCAGTTACAATGAGAGTAATAACTTTACTTAGGATAAATTTTTTAATGGAATTGGTTAATTCATTTTGATCATAATTATTTCATTATAAAGTTAACCCTACTGGAGAAGGGAATGGCAAGCCACTTCAGTATTCTTGCCTTTAGAACCCCATGAATGGTATAAAAAGGCAAAATGATAGGATACCAAAAGAGGAACTCCCCAGGTTATCAGGTGCCCAATATGCTCCTGGAGATCAGTGGAGATATAACTCCAGACAGAATGAAGGGATGGAGCCAAAGCAAAACCAATAGCCAGCTGTGCATGTGACTGGTGATAGAAACAAGATCCAATGCTGTAAAGAGCAATACTGCATAGGAACCTGGAATGTCAGGTTCATGAATCTAGGCAAAATGGAAGTGGTCAAACAAGAGATGGCAAGGGTGAACATCGACATTCTAGGAATCAGTGAACTAAAATTGACTGGAATGGGTGAATTTAACTCAGATGACCATTATATCTACTACTGCGGGTGAAATCCCTCAGAAGAAATGGAGTAGCCATCATGGTCAACAAAAGAGTCTGAAATGCAGTACTTGGATGCAATCTCAAAAATGACAGAATGATCTCTGTTCATCTCAATATCACAGTTATCCAAGTCTATGCCCCAACCAGTAATGCTGAAGAAGCTGCAGTTGAACAGTTTTATGAAGACCTACAAGACCTTTTAGAACTAACACCCAAAAAAGATGTCCTTTTCATTATAGGTGACTGGAATGCTAAAGTAGGAAGTCAAGAAACACCTGGAATAACAGGCATATTTGGCCTTGGGATGCAGAATGAAGCAGGACAAAGACTAATAGAGTTTAGCCAAGAAAATGCACTGGTCATAACAAACACCGTCTTCCAACAACACAAGAGAAGACTCTACACATGGACATCACCAGATGGTCAACACCGAAATCA